>CM053506.1:2917570-2936876 GCA_028627145.1 Eidolon dupreanum
GGCGGACACTCTGGTTCAAACACACCTTCAGATGGCACCATCTTGCCTGAACCACCCCCCACCCTAGACCCCCAGCTCTGTTGTCTGCCGCTCCTCCCTCTCTTCCTGCCTGTCTTCTTTGCTACAGCTGGGTATGGAGACCTTGCTCTCTGTCCCTCTGCTATCTGGAAACGATTGCCACCTTCCTGTCACAGAGGCGGAGCCACAGCGGGACCCTCGTGCTCCGTAACATCTGTGGAGAAGGCACCGAGGGCCGGTTGGGAGAGCAGAGCCAGGCCTGGCCACTGGCTGCATCTTTATTTATAACTTCTCTTACTTCCAGCATTAAGGCTCCACAACTCCAACCGGAAAGGTCGAGAGAAAAATGAACGCCTTGACATTTTTTCCAAACATCCTCCCACAGGACTCTTGGCAAGGGAACGTGGTTTTGCTGAGCATGAGAACGTCTGGCCGCAGAGCGCTGCTCAGATCGGATCTATTTTTGTTTGGTGAGACATCTGTGCTCTGCTAGGCTCCACACTTGGGACGACAAAGAAAAAAATAAAACATGTAAATGGGGACCAAAAGCTCTACCAAAATAAGAGTGGGCCTGGAGCCGTTTTGTTCCATGTCCGGTGGGTGGCAGGAGCTGTGGCGGTGTGTTAAGTGCTCCCGGCCCCGGCAGCACCCAGCAGGCCACCAGTGCAGGGCTCTGCCCCGGTCTTTTCCTGCAAGCCTTTCCAGGAGGTTCTGTGCCTAAACTGGTCAAACACAAGCCAAGCGCATCCACCCACGGGAGAGGCTAGGACTCCCCATAGCTGAGAGACAAGCCGAGCAGCTCAGAGCACAGCTGAGCCAGACTGCCGAGGGCTGTCCCACTGGTGGGACCTCGGGCAAGGGACTTGGCTTTCCCGTGCCTCCTTTACCCCATCTGGGAAGAGGGATAGGACCAAGGATCGTGGAGAGCGATGCATTCGCGTACGTGGACAGCACGTAGCACGAGCCACATGCAGGCCCACTGTGAGCAGGGGCAGACGGTGGCTTCCTGGGGACAGAAGGCCCAACAGACACAGGACGACGCCTACTCAGGAAGGACACAGAAAGCGCTTGCAGCTGTTCCCCGACATGGGGCTCCGATTCCTCAAGTGTTACTGCCCCTCCAAAAAAGCCTCTCAAGGCACTGCTGGGAGCTGCTGGGCCATTCTCCCGGCCAGGTGGCCAGCAGCTGCAGAGTGGCCCTCGAGGTGGCTGGTGTGGCTGTCCAAAGCAGCACGAGATGGCAGGGCCACACGGCTGCTTCTCTCTCGAGGCCTCGTGCACCCTGGACCATCACCCAGACAGGCAGGTGGGGCAGGTGCCTGCTGGGCACAGCCCTCAAAGCCCCTCCACATGGGACCACGTCGGGAACCGGCGGCAGTCCCAGCTCTGCTGCTCCCCAGATGCGCTTTCTTGGGCAAGTCATTTTCTTCCCTGTGCCTCAGTGTCCTCGTCTGCAAAATGGAAACGAGACAGCATCTGCCGTAACGTAATCATGAGATGACGGGCAGCAAGCTCAAACGCCACCGCGGCCCATCACTCAGCGGCAGGGCCTCCAGCTCTCCTTCCTCTGCCACAGAGGCTCGGTGCGCCCAGGGCGCCTGCTGGCCTTCTCGTCACGCCTGATGTCATTAGCATGCTGATGCCCCAGCAGCCATGCGCCCCAGCTGGTGTGAGATGAGTTAGTCAAGCATCTCATCCTTCTAGCCATTTGCCTGACTCTCATGGCATCAGGAATGAGATCAGACCCATCACCAGCAACGTTTAAAAAAGAGCCTCTCCTACAACTTAACTGTAGATTTTGATCTTCAACAACTGACATTTTCTTTACAAATAACCGAAACTAAATTACGCCCCCTTCGGGGCTAAAGTGGCTTTTTCTTCTGATTTATTCTGCAGTCGCGAGCTCCTGGGTATGAGATGGGAGGCTGCTGATAACACTGGTGAAGGTCTTTTGTGTGCTTTTTATGAGTCGGGCGCAGTACGAGGCACAGCCCGTCCACCGAGGCCTCGTGCAAACCACATGGCAATGCAGGCGTGTCCTGGTCCGACAGCCCAGAAAGTGAAGGTTCTGAATGGCTGAGAAGCTTTCCAAGGTCATGTGCTCAGAAGAGGCCCAGTGGGGATTCAAACCCTGGTCAGCATGACTGACAACTCTGAGTAACTGGGATTAAAATGCAGCTCTCCTGTCTAGGTTTCTCACTCACACTGTCAGACTCAAATGCCGGAAATTAATTTGCCAACATCTTTCAGCCTTGGTATCTGACTGGATTAGAGAACAAAACGGTGGCATCTTCTCCAGAGAATAAATGAACCACAGACTCTGTATTCCATCTTTGATGAAATGCAGATTTATCATTAAAAGAAAAGCCTTGGTTTAAAAAACATACAATAAAGGATGAAAAAGGAAATAAATATGCAATTTACAGAGGAAAAAATATCAGCGACCAAGGGAGGTGGAAAACTGGTACGTTCATTAGTAATCATAGATAGTACTGTTCTTTTCTATCAATGGAGATTTCTTCTTTAAACGATGATACTGTTCGCAGGTATTATTTGTTGGTAAGAATGTAAAGGAACAGATTCCTATCCACTCTGCAGGTGCGAGTGCAACTGGTGTAGGGAGAATTCTGCACAAGTACCCCAAACCTTAGAATTTGACATATTCTTTGACCTAGCAATTCCATATGCGAGAATTTATCTTAATGCAAAAAGCAAAGTGCAAGGCCATGCTGCAAGAACATTGAGGGCGGCCCTGTTTACACCGATGAAGAGCTGGAGACAAATGCAATGTCTAGCAACACGGTACGTCACACGATGGAATGACACAGCCTTTAGGACGGTGACGCAGGAGAACACCACTGATGCCACTTGGGGTCGACCAGTTGCTGGAGAAGGAAGTTTTAAAAACAGCATGTGCTCCTGACTTGTCTTTAAGTAGAATATATAACCCACGACCTGTGTGCACAGGAGGTCTGGAAGGTGACCAGCGGTCACTTCTGGATGGTGGGCTGGTCTGAGGTTTACTTCCTTCCTTTCACGTCTCCGGTCTTTCTAAATTTTCAGCAGTCAACGTGAGCATAGGATAGGGACCCGGATGGCCTGAGCTTGAATGCTGCTTCTGCCACCTCGTAGCTGTGGCCTTTGGAGGTTGTAGGGACAAAAGGAACCAGGGCATGCAAGCACTGGGGTCAGCTGGCCGGCATCCAGCCTGGTCCCACCACGTCCCAGGTGTGTGACCTCAGGCAAGTGGCTTAACTCATCTGTACGGAGGATAATGACAGTGCCACATCACAGGCTCGGCATGAGCGTTCGGCAAGGCAGCACCTGGGATCAGCTGCTTCTCCTCGTCTTCCTCCTCCTCCCCCCTTCCTCCCCCAGAATAAGAGCTCAGGAATGTCCAGCCAGGGGCTGCCCACCATGCCCCTTGCAGCCCAACCTCGCCCATTCCTTCCTGTTCTCCACTATCAGTGAGAGAAACGTCCACACGCCCACACCCCTGCTCAGCCTTGCTCACTCGCCCAGGAAGAGAGAGCGTGGGTGGGGGTCTCCCCTGGGGAGGTACAGGGCACAGAGGTGGTGACAAAGGCTGGGCTCGAATCCTGGCCCAGCCACCCCTTTGCTGGACAAATTCAGACCATTGACTCAACCTCTGAGCCTCTGTTTCCTCCTCCATCAAATAGGACTAAAATGCCAGCTGAACTGGGCTGTTGCCTGGAGTCAGTGAGTGAGTCTGCACAGTGCACAGCCCAGAATCCAGCACACAGTAGGTGCTCAATAAATGATAGCTGTAGAGTCCAGCACACAGTCGGTGCTCAATAAATGATGGCGTTGTTTTGATTTGTCATATCCTCCCCTAATATGTGTGTGTCACCCCTGACTAACCACCTAGTTGGTTCCCATGGAGAAATCCCCTGTACCTGGTCACCTCTTTCCTCCATTAAAGAACCTGGTCCCATCTGGAAATTTCTGCCCAAGCTGCAAAGTCTCTGGAAAGAATCTGGGGCCCAGAAATAGGACAGTGGAGAAACGGTGAAGAGCGAGCACTGGGATCGCCAGCTACACTCGACCTAGTGTGGAAGAGGTGGGGACCGCCGAGACACTGGGCCCAGGGCCAGGGGGCCCACCAGTCCACCCAACGAGGCCCTGCCCTAGCTGACTCCTCCCACCTGCCCCACCCCACCTGGCCCCACCCCCTGACCCTGCCTCCAGCTGGCCCCGCCCCCTGCGTGCCCCGGGCCTCAGCTCCCCCAGGGTTTCGCCAACGCCAAGGACAGCAGCAGCAGCAGCAGTAACCCAGCGCTCACTGTGCGCCAGGCCAAGCACTTCACACACGTTACTTAATTTAATTGGCACGTGCCCATTGTATAAACTGAGTCTTAAAGCGTCTGAGTGACGTCCACCCGGCCAAGGTCATACCAGCTCACAGTGGCAGAGGCGGGATCTGAGCCCAGGCGGCTCAAGCTAATGACTGCCTGAGCCCCTCCTCCCAGCACAGGCTCAGGGCTCCTGCTCCCCCCAACCCCGGGAGGGGCCGTATGGCCCTGTCTGAGGGAGCACCTGTTCCCAAGACGGCGCTGCAAGGACGGGGGGCTCTGTCCTCCCCGAGCACCGCCGCTTCCCCAAGCAGGAAAGGACGGACCCCAGCTTAGCTTGCGGTAACCCCTGCAGACGCGGCCTGCCCAGGCTGCCGCTTATCCCCGCCCCCGACGGGGAGTGGGCTGACCGGGCGAGGCGCGGGGTGGCCTCTGTGCAGCTCACGAAGCCGACACTATTACCAAGCACCAGGCAACACCGGGAACAGGGGCAATGTTGGCCCCGGTGTGCAGGTGTCGAGCTTTTCTGGGGTTTGGATGGGGGTGGGGAGGAGAGGGGGCGAGTTCTAGAACATTCTGTGTTAGAGAGGGTTCCTTTTCCCAGACACACAGACTTGGAGGCTGTGCAAAAGCCACAGATCAAGGGCATCTGGACTTCCTGCTACTTGTCTCCGTGGCAACCCATGAAGTGGCCCCGGGCACTGGCCATGCCTCCCTGACCTTCGGGGATCACGGCCTCTCCCCCGCCGCCCGCAGCCCCCCACGTCGCCAGGCCCAACACGCCCTCTCGGAGGGACCTGGGGACCGACTGTGGGCACCGGCGGCCGACGTTTCGGGGCAGGCTCCTGCCGCATGCCCCACTTCCGGAGCGGGAGGAGAGCACAGGTGCAGCCAGGAGCCAGGGTGGGGGAGGGGTGAAGCCGGCAGGTAGACCCGCAGCGCTTCCTGAGGCCAGCTGAGGAAGCTCCCTCTTCCCCCCGAGTCTGGCTTCCTCTTGTTCACCACGCGGTCTCTCGTTCTTTCTCCGAGATCCCTTTGTCAGGCTGAGTCTACTGAGACAGAACACTAGCTGAGCACTGAGCCCCGCCAAGTCACAGCGCCTGGCTCCCCCGGGGTCACCGCCATCAGCCAGGTGCCCATCTCAGCACCCCGAGGTGGTGACAGTGGGGGCGGACCCCACCCAGGGAGCTGAGCCGAGCACTCGAGCACTCGGTGCCCAGAGGCCCGAGGTGCAGAATCAAAGGCTCCGGGCGGTGCGGGACCCAAGCGGCCTCATTATCAGCTCGGAAGGCCAGCTTAGAGGATATTCCGGTAATTGCAAGGTTTTTTGTAAATGTTAATTACACTTGCCTTAATTAGCTCTGCACCCATTGATCTATGGATTATATTAGGTTTATAAGTGTAATTACCTTAACAGGCATATGGATTACAATTATGCTCCAATTAAACCCAAAGCGTATATGGCATATTAATCAGCAAAGGGCTCCCCTAATTCTTCGGGGCCAGGCCAGCACAATGCTGGTGCCCTAAGGGCCTCACGCTGGGGCTGGCCCTCCGCAGGCTCAGGGGCATCTGGGAGTTGGGAGGGAGGGAGGGGAGGGCGGTCCACGTGGTCTCAGTGTTTTCCAGAGAACGGCGTCCTCTCGGCCAGTCCGTCTAGGCCTGCTCTGGACAGGACTACAGCGACGAGGCGGGGACTGCGGGGTTAAGGGCTGTGTCTAGCTCAGCCGCTCCTCCAGAGCACAGCCCAGGGGCCCCTCTTTCTCCCCTTCATTGTGACTCACAGCCTGTTCAGGCAGACGAGGTTTTCTCTCCGTATCTCTGGAGAGCGGTGGTGAATATTATTAGCCCACTTTCTAGAGTGGGGAGTGGGGAGGCTACAGGGCCAGCCGGGCACAGAGGGTGGTGATGGAGCGCTAGGAACTCCCACCCGAAAGCCTACAGGATGGATGGGGTGACAAGGGGGACAGTGAGGAAGGGCTCAAGAGGACACAGTCTGGGGAGCCCTGCAGGGAGAGGACAGGAAGTGCCTGCAGTCTGTGGAGAGGGTGTGAAGAGTCTCGGGGCCTCAGGACACAGGACCTGGCCCAAGACCCGCACAGCACTCTCCGGAAGTCCTCTGTGTGTCCCAGCAGTGAACCTGGGCTCCCAGGAGAGACCAGCAACTCAGCTCAGCAGGCCAGAGACGGGAGCCCTGCCCCCTGAGGAGCCTCACCTGGTGCCAGGGACCCCCAGAGTCTGCTGGAGAGGCACTGACGCCGGCAGGTATGACAAGGATGACAACAGGCACCATTTCTAGGGACACACGATTTCGTGGGAGGTCGCAGTTCCTGTGGCCCCATGTTACAGACGGGCTACGTGGAAATGGCAGCATTGCAGGCTCACACTGAGAACCCCGGATGGCGAGGTCATCCAGTGGTGGCGTGAGGACTTGCTCCAGGCTGTCAGGCTCCTGAGCTGGGCCCCAGACCCCCACCTTGACCAGCGCCCTCTGTGGGGCAGAGAGCCACTCCCGGTGACCAAGTGTGGACATTACCCCAGAGGCACAGAGCAGGGCGCTCGGCCTCCCAGGCCTCTGTGGGCCAGCCGCACCCTCCCTGCTGCCCTGGCGACCCCCTCCCGCAGTGGCACCCCGGAGCCCCTCTCCCAGAGTCAGCCCGCAGAGGGGAAGCGTGCCTGCAGCTCCGCGGTCAAAGCGGGGAAAACCCACACACCCGTGCACACGCAGGAACGAGGCCTGTACACGTAACGGGCTGTGGCCGCGCCCCCACGGCGGCCGCCACGCCAGGGCAGCTGGACCACCCCATCCTCGGGACTCACGATGTCCCTCCTCCCACCGCACGCGTGTCCAGAAACCTTACGGACAGCAGATTCGCTCCTTGAACACAGTACTACGGGGCGTGGGGGCGGGTCCTCTGTCCTGACGGCACAAGGAGGGGGGTCACCGGGGGTGCAGCATCCTCCGGCAAAGGCTCAACCACCAAGACCAGGTCACCCAGAAGCCCCTGCCTGCCCTGCAGCAGCCTGGGAGCTGAGGCCACAAGACAGAGGTCAGCAGAGGCACAGAGATGACAGTATCCACGGCGGACCAGACTCCCCTGAAATGAGCCCCCCCCTCCCATCACCAGAGGTGTTAAATCCCAGCTCGCAGGCATGAAAAAGAAGACTGTGTCCAACCCCCAGGCCTCGGAGCCCTGCTTGCCAGGGTCACGGCGTCTGTGTCACCGGCACCCTGCAAGGCCAGCGGCGACTGTGCCGGTCGGTGCTTTACAGACATGACTGGGTTTGATTTTGTCACTGTAACACCTGAAAAGTAGGCACTACCAACCCCACTCACAGGCAAGGGAAGCAAGGCTCAGAGAGTTTGTCACTTGCCCCAAAGGGCCCCGTCAGGCAGTGGCCAAGCCTCGATTCCAACCTGGGCCTCTGATGTCAGAGACCACGGCCTTGGATGCAACCAGAGGCCGGCGGGCTGGCAAGCCCCTCCGTGGACAACCGTCCCATTCCCATGAGCCCCACTAACCAGCCACCAGGGGAATCACATACACGGTGCCCCAACAAAGGGAAGGAAGTACCTAAAGGTTTCGTCTATGAATTTTTAAGGTTTTACAAATATGACTTGAGCTAAAAAAGGAAAAAAGAAAATAAAGCTTTTTTTCCAGAACTAGGGCTCAGAAATTGAGACTTCCTTCCTCTCCCCTAAACTTCTGAATTTAGCAGATAAGATTCATTTGGCAAAGGGCTTCCACATCCTTGATGTACCATGGGGAAGTCGTTTGGTGGGAAAATTAATTACACCAGATTCTCTTATTAGACTTACTAGTTTCCATTCAGGACTAAACACGATAATCACCATTGCTACTTAACGGTAAAAAGAAGCCATGCATTTAAAAACGCATAGATTGATTCTAAAATGTCCCCCTTCTCCGTTCCCTCCAGGTCAGAGACTTCAAGACCACCACCCTTGGCCTGTGAGACGGTCACAGCAGAAAGAGCCACTTTGCTGTCCTGGCCACGTTCCAGCTGAGGCTCCGCTGGACAAGCTGTGTGGCTGCTGCAGATCTCACCTCCGCCTGTCACTTGCAGCTCCAGCCCCGCCCCTCCCCAACTGCCCAATGGCAAGCCCTCCAACCCCTGCCAGCTGCTCAGGCCCCAACCCTGCGGTCTCCCGGACTCCCTTCTCCCCACCCCTTCCCCAGTCGGCCAGTGTCTAGCTCTGGACTGAAATGTTTTTGGACAAAATGATATGATGTCTGGTATTTATTTCAATTCATACTAGACAGGCCTGGCTAGTACTGGGGGCTTAAGACAGGAATATATTCTCTCACGGTCCTGGGCCAGAGTCTGAAATCAAGGTGTGGGCACTCCCTCTGGGCCTCTGGGGGAGGAACCCTCCGTGTCTTCCAGCGCCTGGTGGCCTGGGGCCCCAGGCGTTCCTTGGCTTGCCGCCTTGGACTTTGGCTGCCTCTGTCTTCACGTGGCCATCTTCCCGCTGTGTCTGTCTTGGTATCTCTTCTCTTTTCTTAAGGACACCAGTCACATTGCATTAAAGGCTCACCCTACTCCAGTAGGACCTCATCTCAATTAAGTCTGCAATGATGTTGTTTCAAAATAAGGTCTCATTCACAGGTGTTGGGGGTTAGGACTCTAAGATATGTCTTGGGGGACACAATTCGCCTGCAACACCAGGACAGTGTCTCATCTGATCCCCACAACCTTTAACCCCGCTAACGGGTGGATCTTCTCCTTGCCCTTGGGTACAGGAAGCTGCGGTGATCCACCTGGGTCATGCAGAGGGAGCCAGGCTCAGGGCACTTGTCCAGAGCTTGTGGCTGGCTCTCCCAGAGCCATGATTGCACGTTGGGGGCACAGTTCTTCCTACTCAGGGCTTCCGGGGAGAAGAGGGGTATCTACTCCATTCCCAGGAGACACGACAGACAATTGGCTTTACTCCGCACCCCGGAGCTGAGGGGCCTCCCTGGTGGGTGACGGATGGAGGGGAGCAACCGCCTGGCTCAGACCTTCTCTGTCTCTCCCGGCAGCCCCGGAGTTTGGGGGGCAGGGCTAGCCTGCCCTCCAGCTCTGCTGGACTGGCGCCTCCTGGGCAGGCTCCACCCTGGACAGCTGGGCTGGGAGGCCAGGGGCTGCCCTTCTGTGAGGGCACAACCACGTCCCCGAGATGAGAACTAGCTCAGATGCAAGCGACTCCCTGGGTACAATCTCCAACCCCAAACCGTGCTTTATAAATAACTGCGTTTTTAAGGAAACGGGCAGAACAAAATGCTTGCCATGGTTCCCTGTGGGAGACGGGACTGTGGATTACTTCCTTCTTTGTGCTTTTTCATGTTTTCCAAAGAGGATATGCGTTTCTCATATGATTGGAAAAATTACATTAATTTCTTAAAAAAAGAAAAACAACGTTGGTCACACTGTCAAACACATAAAAAGTAGGAGGATTAACGGAGTTCTTCAGGGTAAAAGTGGCTTTTCCATGGGCTTCTGTGCTCGGGCCCAGACAGGCCCCCTTGAACCCGCCCCACAGCAGAGAAGTGCCAGACGAACCCCAGCACGCGCCCGCCACCAGCGACTGAATGCTGTGCCACAAGTGACCGTGGCAACCAGGACGTTCCATCTTGGGAGGAAAGCCCCAAGCCCAGAGAGACTCCCGGCTCCCAAGTCTCAGCCTTCGTGGGGTCCCCAGGCCTCGCTTTCCTAGGGCATCTGCAGACAGTCACCTGGCACTTGCTTTGTCCCACTGGTGTGACTACCCCAGGATGGGGTGTGGATTCTTGAGTGGAGGACATGGGGTCTCAGGCTGGCCTTGCCAGCAGTGGGGGTCCGACAGCTGGAGGACAGTGTCTCCCTCAGGTCGGTCATGAGCTCTGGTCCCTCTGGGGAGTACATCAGCTGGGGGGGCATGTGCCTGGGACACGCCTGCGGAAACCCCACGACAGTGAGGGAGGTCAGATGGGGAGGGGCAGGCAGGCAAGGAGCGCGCAGGGCAGCAAGGGCCCCAGGAACGAGGCCATGAGGAAGGATGAGCCTCCAGCCTCTTCGGGCCGCTGTGAACATACTTGTGAACACGTAATTCAGGAAGTGAGGGGAAGTCACCTTATGACTGAGCTGCACAAACAGCTCCACACAGGGTCACAAGTCCGTGCTGTGGGAGCCAAGGGCACACCCATGCCACACCCCATGCTGGCCCGAGTGCCGGGCCAGGGCCCCACGCCCTGGATGCCCTTCAGGTCTAATTTTGGGCCACAAAGCTCCAAGGGAAGGTCAGGGGGGCAACTGCATGACAATGGCCTTTGTGACTCAGCCCCCCGGCCCGCAAGCGCTTCCAGTCCCAGGAACATCAGCGCAGGAGTGTCCTGGGAGAGCCCCTCAAAGCCCCTTTGTTGCATCTGGGCAGAGACTGAGTGTGGGCACAGGCCGCTCTGCCATTGAGCAGACGGTGGCATCTTCCCAGCCACTCGGGGACCTTCAGGGTGGGAAGGTGGGGTGAAGGGACCATCACCCCATCCCTGCCAGAGCCTGGCTCACCAGTCCCCGACTCCAGCCTCCAGCATCACTGATTTGTACAGGTAATATCAGAAACCCCCACTGACCCCACATGTTGTTCTAAGAAACCCTCGCAGTTTGTCCTGAGGGATGAAGTCACGCTGCTGGCAGGACCACAGAGCCCACCCACAGGTGGCCGAGCCTCAGTGCCCCTCGCTCCCGGTCTACACCGCTATTGTGCAGACAGGCATGAAACTTTGAACCTGTCTACCACTAGAGCTCAGGGTGGCCATAAGGTCGGGGCTGGCAGGGGCTGGCTCCTCCATGAGCTTCAGGGCTCAGAGATTCCACCACCTGTGGCCATTTGGAGCCCAGGTGTGGGTCGGGGACGCATAAGGGGTGCGTCTGCAGTCAGTTGCTTGCCTGAGTTCATGCCCTGCTCCCGTTCCTTCCGGCCTCAGCTTCCTTACCCCTTAAGTGGGAATAATAACCCCTTAAGTGGGAATAATAAGAAGGCCAACGCCCAGGTTGGGGGAGAACAAACACACAAGCTGCCCAGAGCATTCAGCACACATCTGGCACGTTGTGATAAATACTAGCTGTTGCTTTTACTGATCTTCCCATCACTGTGATTATTTGGGGAAACTTGGGCCCCGGGATAGCGGTGGAGGGCAGGGCTTTCCTTCCCAGGCCCTTGGGCCTGACTGTACTTTTGGGGGGCAGAGATGAATTTGGGTTCCAGGGGACACTTGGGGACTGTCTGGCATGCCTCAGGGACACCTCGCATTTCCTCAAACCACCCAATTCCCCTGGGAAGAGGCCCTGAGCAACCACTCTGCACTTGAAGTCCATCTGCCCAAGTTGCAGCAAACTGGCTTTCCGATACCACGTGGCCCAGATGAAAACAACCCAACCTGTGCAACATCATCAGGAATAAAGTGCCGTGAAGTGTCACGGGACAAGGCGCGAGCTTCTCGGGGTGCTTCCCTTGTCTGCCACCCACTATAGAGCTGGTGAGCCGACCTGGGCTCCGTGTGAGTCAGCTTCCAGAGAGCCGCATCACCTAGCAGGTGAGCAGCCACTCTGGGCACACTTTCCACAGGACAGGGCGAGAGCACAGGACCTAAATCACCCCTAGGGTTCTCCCAGATGTGGGTCTCTAAAGGACGGCCGCATTTTTCATCGCCACCAGTCTCCTCCAGATCCAAGGAGCCAGAGATAAGCAGCAGATTCAGTGGGCAGCTGCCCAGTCAGGGCAGCCGTATGTGACCCTCCGTCTCAGGGGAAGGAGACCCATCCCCCGGGTTCCCTCGGCCAGCTCGGGCGAGGGCTCAGAGCAGCACAGGCTGCTCTCCGGAAGCTGCTGTACATGTACAGACCAGAGCCTCGTGGCACTGGGCCTCTCTCTTCCCCACTTAAAAGCTCCCACTGGGCTGAGAAGAGAGCTATGAGCCGGTCAGGCCCACGGAAGTGAGACCTGTAGACACAGGAAAAGTGACAGCAAATAACAGGGTGCCCACCAAACACCTGAGCCCTGTGCTGTGGGTCCAGCCCTCAGCACCTGGTGAGGAGGCTCTGGATGGGTCACCTAGGAAGGGGGAACTGGGGTGGTGACGCCCCGAAGATGCCTCGGTCACAGCGGAGAGTCGAGGACCCTGCCGAGCTCTATGACAGCCTTTCAGTCTGAGGTGGCCACACCCTCCCACCAGAGCCTGCCCACATCCCAAGGCTCTGTGCTTAGGGGACACAAACCCACACACATAATAGGGCAAAATGAGCCCAGCAGCTTTGTTTACAATACAACCTAAATTACTCACACCCGCTAATACCTCCAAAGCCTCGGGTAACACCAGCCTTTCCCCTACCCCTAGGGCAGCGGCACAGAAAAGAGGTCCACAGGACCAGAAAATTGGGATCCACCTGCTGGGGCTGGCCCTCACGCTGACCACCTGGCTCTCTGGCCTCCGTTTCCTCCTCTGTGAAGTGGGGGCAGTGTGATGGGTGAGATAGGGCCCAGCCATTAGCTCTAATGGGCACAGCCTGAGATAGCATCTCCTGAGGGAGCCTGCAAGGCCTGAGGGAGGCTGTGGGCTCACGGCGGCGGCTGCAGGCCTGAGGCTGGGCGGGGAGGCAGAAGAGGCTCCCCGGGTGCTGACAGCCCTCAACAGTGCCCGGCCTCCCCGCCCTGCCCGACGGCACAAGCCACTCCGGCCTGGGCACGCCTGCCGCCCACTCTCTGTGGCCCCAATTCATGCTGCCTCTGCCACCTAGATCCTCACTTCTGGCAACCACAAGCCCTGCCCCAGAGGCAGAGCTCTGACACCCCCAACATCTCCCTAGGCCCCCAAGATACCCCAGGACCTCTCAGAGAGGCAGAAAGGGCAGGTGGGGAAACTGAGTCTTCTGGGCGAGCTGAGCAGGGGCTGCAAGCGGGGTCAGACACAGCTGGTTAGACGCCTGGGTCCACCAGGCGGTTACTGAATGTCTCTGTCCCACTTAAAACCCAGAGACTGCTACAGTAATCCACAGGCTTGCTGCACAAAGGAAGAAACTACCTGTCCAGCACCTGGTAAGCGCCGGATCACTCCACGAAGAAGGCCATCATTTTTATGACCAGAGAGATCAGGCAGCCTGAGCCACCACCTGGCAGCCCGGAGCAGAGCTGGGACCACAGTCCAGGCATCCAGCCCCTCGTGGCTCGGTCCACCCTTCTCTCAGCAGCAAAAGGCCACCAACAGCTTCCAATGTGACCCTTCGAGGGCCACTGTCTAAATCGAGCCTCGACAGGTCCGAGCGGTGACACCGGGTTTGTTTTTAAATACTTCGGGTTCCCAGTGGTCTTCTGCCAAATGGGGCCTGTCCCACTTCCTGCCTTCCACGGGTCCCTTCCAAAGTGGCACCGAAGCTCCCCAGCCCTCGGCTCATGGAGTCCGCCAGGAGATGTCTACTTTGGTACCGGGAGGCACCGGCTGGTCCCTAGAACTGCCCCTGTCCTGTCCACGTCCCATCCACCACCCGCAGGGCCAGGGCCCTCTCAGGCCTGCAGAGAGGAGCTGGGGCTCCAGGAGGCGCTCATGAGATCCCATCTGGCCCCATCCAGACCCGTGTGGGGCGGCCTGCGGTGGCCACAGAGGGGCTGAGCGGGAGTTTATTTTAAACGATTTCACGTGGAAACGCTGATGCTTCCTCTTTACTGGCAGGTTCCAAACAGGTCAACCCCTTCTTCTCCCACCTGCTGACTCCAGAACAGAACAAGGAGTGGCTTCCGCAGGCTGCCTGGATCCCACAGCTCCAGACACGGCGTCCGTGAGACCCCGGAGGCTGCGGGCGGACCCTCGGAAGGGGCCCAAGGACAGGCCCAGGCCCATTCCGCTGCTGGGTGGGCTGCTTACACGGGTCGGGCGGGTGTGGGGCGGGGCCTGGTGCCAGTTCCCGCTCCGCCCCCACCTGGCTTGCGAAGGGCAGGTGTGTGTGGGGTGGGGAGGGCCAGGAGTCTGGAGATGATCGCTGCTCCTCAGACCTTTTCAACACTTTTGAAGCAGTAGAACCTTCCACCCCCCGCCCAGGAATTTGCAAGGAATCCCATTGCGCACAAGAGGGCGCTCTGGCTGGATTAGGGGCAGGGCCCAGAAGCCCCACCTCAGTCCCCCGACTCCCAAGGAGCCAGAACAGAACAGGCTGGGAGCCCCAGCCTGAGGGCTCCCAAGTAAGCCCTTCTCTCAGCCCTGACCCCTCCTGGCGCCCCACCTCCCCCACCCCCAGGGCCTTCACAGCACACACCCCGGAGACCACACGATTGAAAAAGCCACAGGACTAGCGGACAGTGGAAGGACAGTGATCACAGGCGACCTTGCACATGCTGGGGCAGCTCAGAGGCCGGCTCTCACCAGCCTGCGACCTTCGGTGAGTTACCTGACCTCTGTGAAATTATACCAGTTAACCATCCCGTGTGGTTGTTCTGAGGGTAAGCAAACTAATGAAGTCTCTGGAGAAGAAGGTCCTACCTATGTCTGTCGCTGTCATGATTAGTGTCTTACCAATGACCTGAGGAAGGCGAGACATTAGTTCCTCCATGTACAGTGAGGAAACTGAGGCACGGAGAGGTTAAGTACCTGGCTCGCAGTCATGCAGCCTGGCCAAGATCCACGCGACCGTGTGCTGGTAACTCCGAGGACCGAGAGAAAACACTGCCTGCAGAGAAATCTTCCAGATGAGTCCAGGACATGTGAGGAAACACCCAGGTCCTGTGAAAGTCTTCATTTGGGACCAATTGCAAGACCTAACTGCTTCTTCACACAGCCAGGTCAATGAGCTCTTCACAGGCCGCGTGAGCCAGGCCGAGCTGCAGACAGTGCAGGAACCGTGAGAGATCCTGGTCAGGCACCGGGGAGAGCAGACAGGGCTCACCACGGGCTCACCTGTACCTGCTGGGCTCGCCTGGACCTGACCTCACAGCATCTTGCAAGATCAGCAGCAGCAGCTGCACGTTACAGACAAGAACAGAGCATGGAGAGGCGAAGTAGCCCGTGCAGGCCCGTATGCTGGCTGGTGGCGCAGAGAGTCCCTCCAGGCCCTTCCCCGGCGCCCTGCTCCTGCACCAGGACTGGTCAAGCTGAAAGCAGCTCAGGCCTCCCGCCCACGTGCCACTGCAGGTTCTGACAGGCCAGTGCTGCCCCCTCCCTGCCATCGGCCGTCTTTACAATCTCACGCACGGGGAACAACAACAACAAATCAGAGAAAACTCTGGGGCGCTGCGGCGGAGGAGGAAGGCCCAGGCAGACCCAGCCTGGCCCCGGCGCCCAGCTCCCCAGCGCCGGGGGAAAGACAGCGAGGCCGGACTCCTGACAGTGGCCATCCAGGCAGCCCCGAGGGGCCGCTCGCTGCTCCTTAACCACAGGTGGCCATGCCGTGGGGCCTCTCCCGCACCCTGCCGCCTTTCGGTCTCGCTCTGGGGCCTCCGGGAGGTTCTGCTGCAGCAAGAACCTCCAGCCGGCCCACCGTGTCCAGGCCCTGCTGTCCTCAGCCCCAACCCCAAACGTTCAGAACCCGCAGTGTGTCCAGCTCTGGACCCACACAGGGTAGGTCACTGACCAGGGCAGACACGAATGATCCCGGCTGAGCAGGTGATCCTGAGCTGCCACCCCTACCCCACATGCCTCACCCCTGCATTCTGCATCTCACCAAGTCCTCAAGCACCCCGCAAAGGGTCCCCCCGAACACGCTCCAGGCCCAGCACTGGGCTGGGGACAGACAGTCCAGGCCACTTCGTCTCATCCATCTGGTCTCCCCACACACTGCAAAGCTGAGCTGCCTTTTTTGGATGCAGGCTGGGTGGGAGGCGCAGGCGGCCAGCAGCAGGGGTGAGATGCCTCTCCTGCATGCGCGCAAGGAGGGCCAGCAGCAGCAGGCCCAGATGCAGCCAACGGTGCCCCGTTTAAGGACCGGCCCACTCTTCCAATCCTGAGAGAGGCCGGCCCCGCTGCGGGCCAGGCTCTGCCCAGCTGCCACCAGGTCACGAGCAGCGAGAGGACTCGGACACAGCCGGGCCGGCACGCTTCCCTCCCCCGCCCCCGCACATAAACTCCTGAGCCCTGCCGTCCGCTCCCCCACGAAGGGAGGACGGAGACTGTGTTTTGGAAATCAGAGGACATGGTCTCTGCGGCTAAGTTTTCGAAGTGGTGGTGCCCTGACGGTCCCCGTTCACGCCCCCCGTGACTGCTGCAGCGGCGCGGCCTGGCTGAGCCTGCCGTCGGGAATGCCCGGACGTCCGGAGGGCGGGCTGGCAGCCCGGGCCCTGCTGCGCGGTGCACCCGCCCTGCAGTCGGGAACTCACTGAGCTCCCCCCGTACCGGACGTACCGGACGGAGGGGCGGAGGGAATGACCCCGGAATGCTTCATTTTACAGGTGAGAAGGCCGAGGCTCGGCCTGGCGGGTGAGCGGCGGAGCCAGCACTGAGCCTGGGGTTCTCTGTCTCTGCAGTGCATCTCTTCCGAGGCAGCAGCCACCAGGCAAGCGCTGGCTGCCATCGCAA
Source organism: Eidolon dupreanum (assembly GCA_028627145.1). NCBI lineage: Eukaryota > Metazoa > Chordata > Mammalia > Chiroptera > Pteropodidae > Eidolon > Eidolon dupreanum. The sequence continues at coordinate 2,934,435 of CM053506.1, forward strand.
AGGACACACTCATATCATGTGGCTAGGCTTCCGTTGCGGCATAGGGACAACTGGGACAGACACGCTGGCAACTCCCCGGAGCACTCACACCAGCCAGGCAAGTCGGCTTCTTCCCCACAAAACAGAAGCCTTTCTCTGCCTACCTGCGAGGCTCGGACAAGAACCCCGAACGTGAAAAGGGTCTGGGAGGCTGAGAGGCCCCTTGCGATGGAGAAGACCACGTTACTCAGTTTAGCAAACGCAGAGCGCCCGCCACATCTGAGGCACTGTGGGGACAACGAAACTGGCAAAGACCCAGTCCCTTGACTCTAGGAGCAGGGAGGGGAAGTGGAGAGACAGATGAGCCAGCAAGGCCTGGGGTCTTCCTTTGTTCCTGGGGGGCGGGGGCAGCTCGCAGTACCCAGGCATGGGAGGGGCACCGGGGCACCATGTAAGGAGAGCTTTGGGGCGGTGGGTGGCGGGTGGATGGCAGCCCAGCGAGGCCAGGGATTGTCTGTACACAAGCGGCCTCAGCAAACAAGTAAATGGAGAAAGAATAATGTAAACCAGGTTTCTCTCTGCTGGAGAAGGAAGGTACAAATTTGCAAAGGCAGAAGGCTGGGACGGTGTTGGACTGGAATCAGAGGTACTGCTGTGCGCTCGTGGTTTTCGATATAGTTAATTAGGTGCAGAGACACGTACGGACGGACGTGTGAAGCACGCGTGTATACGCATGTGTGTGTTTCCTACCTCTGCCCACGGAGAGGGCCTGAGAGCAGCAACACCCAGGGGCAACACGAGAGCAGACAGGGCCCTAGCCTTCGACTCTAAATACCACTTTCCACTAAAAGGAACCAGGACTCCTTGGAGAGACGGCTGACTCCAGAGCTGAGGCAGAGACAGAACATTCCGGAGGGGCTTCAGAATGGTGGAGATGTGTCAAAAGGACGCAGAGCCAGCTTGGAGGGGCTGTCACTGGCCAGTTCAGGGACCATATGAGCATCAAAGTAAATTATGGTAGTAACAGATTATAACCCACTAAATCAAATAGGAATCTGGGAGTCCTTACTGGTACAAATAATGGGGATAAGAAAACATTCTTCACTGCAGCAAAATACTAATAACAAACGTAAGAACAAACGATGGAAGTATTTGGCAACCATCATAGAAATAATTAATTCGAGAAGTAGCAACAGACATTAAAACTAGTGGATAAAAGCTGGTGAAGAAAGAATTTTTAAGTAGTCTCTAAGTCTCTCCCCAAAACTAGTTATTAATCAGAAAGGGAAGATAACCCATCCCTTTACATAACCTTAGGGCAGTCAACATCCTAATCAAACGATGTCAACGTCACCCACACTGCAGCAAGCTGACACACGTGCCCCCCGACACAATACACTGGCCCGACGTGCAGACCCCGAGTCACGTAATGAGAAAACAAGACAGGATGACTATCTTGTAATCTCCACAACGCATTATCGTGACAGTCCAAGCAAGGCTGGGGAAGCGCCCCAGACGCCAGGGGCCAGAGACGCCTGGAGAGGATGAGGAGCGGGCTGCCCCGGGCCTGGGTCTTCATCTCTACAGTCAGTGGAAGAGCTGGCGAGTCTGGACGGGGCCGCTCTGGCAGAGGGGTACATGGAGTTTCTGTCTATTCTGGAAATCTTGAAAATCATTTGTAAATAAGAAGGCTGCGGGAACTCAAGGGGGTGCCAGATAATTCTCCAGGAAGTGAGCTGTGTTTGCCTTAGGAGAGAAATGGCCCTGGGGTGGTGGCCTGCACAGACCCCAGCTTGCCCAGGGTTACCCTTGACCTTGAGACGGCCCCTCTGCCAGTCTCATGCAGAGCCGGGGACCCATCCAGGTGGGAAGACTGGGAATTCCATCACCAGGGAAGGCCGGGAAGACAGCGAGATTCAGGCAAGCTGAGTAAGGGGAGGCGGGACAGGCAGAGGCGCAGGTGCGTGAAGGCCTGGCGGCCGGGCAGGGCCGGGCAGGGCCGGGCGGGCAGACGGCAGAGGCTGGACAGCGGCTGTGGAGTGGAGCCCGGCCGCTCCCGCAGAGGCTGCTGGGAGGCCCCACGCCGAGAGCACGCGCAGTTCGCAGGCTCCTCTCCCCCGAGAAGGTGCCAGCTGGAAAAGGAAAAAAGGCACCGGCGAGGCTGACGTGGGGCCGACCCACCTGCTGTGAGTCCTGGGACCCAGGCCGCCAGCAGGTTCTCACTGCAGCCGGCGGTGAGACCCGCGGCCCCCAGCACCTCCGTGTTCTCCACGCCTCACCGACTGCACCCAGGAAGGGTGGCCGGGGCGGGGTGAGAGGGGGCGGACAAGCTCGGGGAGCCTGGCGGCGGCAGCTCCCGAGCCCTGGCTCGCAGAGGCAGGAAGCACGGGGCCAGTTTGCCCCAGTCCTGGCAGAAACACACAGCAGCTGCGGGGGAGAGAGAGGGCTGTGAGCGCGGGGGGG
>CM053506.1:2937376-2967503 GCA_028627145.1 Eidolon dupreanum
CGCAAATGTACTTTAAAAAATGACTGTTGTGTCACATTTTCATAAAACATTTAGAAGACACCCCAAGATGCAAAGACATAACCAAATCATCTGTAACAAGAGGTTGTCTTTCCCTCCGGCCTCTCTGCAACTCACACACCTACACACCTGCACCCATACCTGCGGTTCCAACCAGCTGGCTCCAGCTCTGCCACTAATAGCCCATGACCTAGAAGGGGAAGTCACAGACTGGGCGGAATCCAAGTCTCTAATGACAGTACCCACGTCCCTGCCCTGTCTGGGCCTCAGCTTCCCCATCTGCAGATGTAAGCAGGTGCCACTGAAATCGCAGTGTCTGTCGGTGGGGAAACGGGACCAGCGTCCCAGAGCAGTCCCAGGGACCAGAGGTACAGAAATGACCTGGTACCCGCAGGTGCCGGTTAAATGTCACCAGACTCCCGGATGGATTGAGGCTTTATTTAGCCCTGGCCTTGTGACCACTGCAGTCCCTTCTTCACCCTCCAGCAGGAGGTCCGCAGCCTCTGCGGGGCATGGCCAGGGGAGAGGGAAGAGGGCGGAACCTGTCCAGCAGCTCACCCTGGCTTGGAACAGCTCTGACACACGCCCACGGGCACAGCTGCCTCCGAGGGCAAACGAGGTCCCTCCTAGCACTCGCCAGAGCACAGAGGAAGCCCGCAGCGTGGAGCTCTCCGGCCCTCGCAGGGGGCAGCCGGGGGACCGGGCCTTGCACACCACATCACCTGCGTGTGTAAGGAAAGCGGAAGCCTGGGACGGCTCCCCAGAAAGGAGGCCACACGGCTAACCAGACGGGGGGGCCCAGAGACCACGCGGACCAGTCTGCTGGACCACAGCGCTCCTGCTGCCGCGGCGACAAAATGCCCACTTCCTGGCCCACTCGCCAAAAGCCAGAGGTGGGACCGGTTCAGACCGAGCTAGGTGCTGGCGTTCGCTGTAACCGGAAGCACCTCTCCATCTCTAGGCTCTGCTTTCCTGCTTGTGGGGTTCACCTTCCGGCAGGGTTCTCCCCGGGGTGACCAACATGGCCACTGGTACTTCCAGTGTATATTTCACTGGCCACTTTCCTAGGGTCTCTGGAAAAGCCACAGCCCAGTCAGTGGCCTGACTCAGGTCACATGCCCATCACTGTGGCCAGGAGCTCTGTGTGCTCCGACTGGCCAAGCCTGAGCCCCATGCCCAGGCCTGTGGCCCTGTGGTGGGCGGGGGGGGGGCAGGGTGACCCCAAAGGAACACAGGACCACACTTGGCAGGCAGAAACAAGAGGTACCCCCACCCTGCCCTGTGTCCCTCTGGAAGGCCACAAACAACACCCAAGGTTTTTCACCCCCAAGAAAAATTCTGGTCCCTTTGGGGGCAACATGACCCCCACCGGGAATGCATGGGTTAAGTGAGGGGGCTGGGCACCGACAGGACTGAGACTCGGGACCCACAGGTAAGGAGCAGAGGCAGCACTTGGGCTCATGCCGCCTCCCAGCCCCACCTCCTGTGAGCCGGGCAGTCAGCTCAGCTGCCCAGGGGTCACTGCCAGGCCAGGAGACACTGAGGCGAGGAGGGCTGCGTCCCCGTCTGGCAGGGAGACAGTCTGAGCCCAAGGCTGGGGGGCCCCATGAGGGCTGTTCTCCCAGGAGCTTCCCAGAAGGGAAGTCAGGCCTGAAGGAAGGACAACCAGCTGAGGACACCTGGTGGGAGGGGCAGTCTGCGCCCCAGGAAGGGAAAGACGCAAGCAAGGCGGGGCGTGGGGGGCCGCACGCTCCGGGCAGCTGGGCAGACAGGCGAGCTGGCTGCTGGGCGCCATCAGAAAGGGCCTCGATGCTCACTCTCCAGAAGGATCCCGGTGGTGGTTTGGCCGCTGGGTCACGTCTGCCCGTCCCCACGAGAAAGAACAACCTGGAGGGCAGGGGACATCTGCCAGAACAGCGCCTGGGACATGGTGGGTGCTCTGCAAATCTTCAGAGAGGGGGAGGGGGCGTACAGGAGGGTGGCACGTCCTGGGTCCTGCCCACGACGCACACTGACCTCGACACAAAGAAAACCAATACCGTGTGACTGTCAGACCTGCATCGAGGTGTGTGTGCGAGGTGGGGGTCGGGGGGCCACGAGCCGCCCTCTTCTTCTTCATGGGGAAGATGCAGAAAGCAGAGACTCCATCCGCGGACCAAAACAGTGCCTTCCGCGGTGTGCCAGAGAGCAGCGGCAACGAGAGGCCTTGCGGGCTCCCCCTCCCCCGCCTCCTCGACTGGCCACCCCGAGCCTCGACACGGCAGCCAGGCTGTCCCCAGATCTCAGAGGGGCTGCCCCCCACCTGCAGCCTCTGTCAGTCCTGAGGGGCATCAGCAGAGCCCGGGCGGCAAGGCTCTTGCCAGGGCCGGAGACTGGTCTGGGCAGGCGGCCAGCCCAGCGCAGGACAGTGGGGCCGCAGTTCCTGCCGCACTCTCAGCACGGTGTCCCCTTACTCCTCTGACACACTGCGGCCAGGCAGAGCTGCCCAGACCTGCCTGGCACCCCTGCCCCTGCCCCGCCCCACCCCACACAGGAGGCGAAGGGAGGGCTCAGGTTTAGCCGGCTTTAACTACAATGGCAGCAAAGACGTGACTTCTGGGGCTGCCACCTGTCACCTCCCTCAGCCAGGCCCTTGGGTAGAGTCAGATGACTGAGTTCGGGGCCTGACCTGGCCCAGACCCTGCTCAAGTCACAGCTCATCCCCAGGTGGCCTTTCCCTGGGCATGGCAGGGACAAAGGGGGAAGGGACCAGCCCCACAGTGGTCACTCTTGTTTGGTGACGACCAGCCCCGGCTTTGAACTCCGCTGGACTCACTCTGCCATTGCCACTGCTGAAAAGTTAACACCCGGGTTCCTTCACTTCCCTCGAACGCCACCTGGCACTAGAAGAAAAGTCTATTTCCTTCCGAAGAGAAACCAGCGCCTCTTATAGCAAAAATGGTGAAGTCGGTGGCGGCAAAGTCACGGGAGACCCAGTCAAGGGGCGACGCTCCGGCAGCAGCTGTCTGACGTGCAACCGAGTCAGGTTCTGGGTGGCTCCACCTAGCCTCAGCTCCCACCGTCCAGGTCTCCGCATCCCTCACCTTCCAGCCTCAAGCAAGGCCGCTGGAACTCCGGAGCCATGGGCCACCCTGCTGGGCAGAAAGCCCTCGATGGCACTGGGGCCCCAGCCGAGCGAGGGTGCAAATGCAGCGCCGAGCCCCCGCCCGGGGTGGGGTGGGGGGCCTTGCAGAATGCCCGAATGCTGGGCCCAGAAACTTTCCCTCTCAAGTCCAAAAGGGCAAACTGCTTGTCAAGAACGTACTGGGCTCATAAAACATCTTCCGACCTGGAGTCACTAACAAATAAGGGATAATCAAACGCAAGCTCTGAGTAGCTGAGTCGTTCATGCAGCTTGACGGACGGGGTGCCCTCCGAGCGGTGCCACCTGAACCTGTGCCTAAGGACCAGGGTGCCAGGCGCAGAGCGCAGCGTGGAATGGGAGCAGTGACAGGGGAACGGTTCAGGGAGCCGACGCCCGTTTCCGGCAGGTCCCCAGGGGGTCTGTCAGATGTGCCGTTCTTCCTCCCTGCGGACAGGCAGGGCATCTTAACACCGGGAGGAACACCCCTTGCCTGAATTTGCCAGAATGGGAGACCCAGCCTCCCGCCCCAAGGGAAATGAGGCCTGTCACTGGGACACAGGAAGGGGTGCACGGGCTGGCTCCCAGAGCCTCTGTGGCTCTACAGAACTTGACCACGAGGACAGGATATTCTCAGAAGGAAAAAGGTGGCAGCAGAGGCATCAGAAAGAGCTCCAGCCCGTCCTCTGCGAAGCCTCGCAAGGTGGCCGCGGCCACCTCACCTGAAAAGGCCTCTCACAGTGGCGCGGCCAGCGCCCTCTGGGTTTCCAGGACTCACCGGGACCACCAAGACTGGCCATCAGTGGGCGCAGGGCCCCCAAGGGAGGAAACACCCTGGTCCACTCGGGGCCTGCCGTCAGGGTGGGGTCCCCGGCAGTCTGGAGGAGCAGCCGCCTCCTGGCCCCAGGCTGGAAGGTCCCGCCAGCTGGCCCAATGTGTCAGACATGCCGGGAACAAGGCAGTGGGGAGAACGCCCAAAACGCCTCTACCTGCGAGCCAGGTGAGGGCCACACCCTGGCAGAGGCTGGACGTCCAAACAGCAGGCATGAAAAGAAAGCTTTGTGTTGCTCTGTCCAGGCCTGGGCAGCCCTGCTGGGTGGGGGTGCATTTGCCAGCTGCCCTGGGACCTCGGCCCCGGGCAAAGCTCCAGACCCTTCCTGTGAAGGAACTGAGCTTCTCCTTCCCAAGCTCAGGCCACCCTGTGACCTCGCCCAACTCTGAGGCTTAGTCCTCTTCTCTTCGGGCCATTTTGTGATAAAGGCAGGAAGAAGCGAGGGGAATAGACACACCAAAGTCACAGGGAGAGCTGCCGGCCATGGGCGAGCCCAAATCGCACACTCCCCAGCAACACCGTGGCCTCAGACACACAGTCTTGCACATGTGCGTGAGCACCTATGTGAATGTACACGTGTGTACGACGAGAAGACGCTGGCCTGAGGGGGCGTCCTGCAGCAGGGCCCCTGGGAGGCCCTGTGTCACCCCCCCGGCCTCCCTCCCTTTCCAGGACTAGAGACTGGCAGGACCCCCGCGCAGATTCGCACTCGGCTCAGCCTTCCCATCCCTGCCCTTGGCCTCAAGCCCTGTGGCAGGTGTGAGCAGCTGTCTGCCACCTGTACCCGTGACAAGGCCATCCTCCACTCCCCTGGCTCTCCAATTTCAGCCAGGTCTAGACCAAGGCCACTGACAGAGGACAGGGTCCACGGGGCCTTCTAATGCCCTGCTGACCCATCCAGTGGCCCCTGGCTCCCGTGAGGCCACTCAGGGCCGCTCAGATAAGAGGCCAGCACATGGAAAGGGCACGTTCACACATGGCACACTGCCCCTGCCCAGCTCACATGTGGTGCAGACAGGGGACGTGCTGACCTTTAAACCCAGTGCTGCCTGCTCACACAGGTGCCCTGAGCGGCAGAGAGCTCGGGGCCGGGGCAGCGGGAGGGAAGGGACGCTGGCCCAGCTGCCGGGGTGCCGCTGACTTCTGAGGCCGTGCTCTGGCCTGAGCCGGCCACGCACCTGCAGAGAGCACCATGCAGGGTACTGCGGGGCCTCTGTGGATTTGTGGGCCCCTGGGGGCCACAGAGCACACAAATCCTATGACTGTCCATCAGGTCATGTCCCAGCCTAGGTGCGGCCTCCGTGCCGAGGGTGCCACCTGCAGGTCGAAGGGGGCGGTGCAGGAGCCCTGCTGTCCTTCAGAAACGCACTGAGCCCTAACGAGAGCCCCACAGGAAGCTAGAACTTTCTAGCAGCCACGTTAACAAAAATAAAAACAAGCAGGCAAAATTAACATAAAGTATCAGCCCTTGCCATCAGTGAAAAGAAATTACAAGTGAGTTCTTTCACATTCTTTTCCTCCCACTGGGCCTTTGAGACCTTGTACTTTGCACTTCCAGCACACCTCAGTCTGGGCTGGCCTCATTTCAAGCACACAGCAGCCACCTGCGGCTCGTGGGACAGACTGGCTCTAGAGAGTGGCCAGTGGCAGAGAGGTCTCACCTGCTTTCATGCACATAGAACCCAGGCTCCTGTTCCACCACGTGGCCTCCCCTTGGGTGGCTCATGCACTACCTCACCTGAACTAAGGGTCTTCCCCCTCCATCCTGCACGCAACAAAGGCAGACTTACAGTCTTACCAACAAACCAATCAAAAGGTCTGAAATTTAAACACCATCAAGAAAGGACAGGCCAAGCCCCATCCTCTCCACTTAGGGCCGAGTGGCTGTACCCGCAAGGGCGTGAGACAGACATCACCGTCGTCACCTCACCTTTCCTGAGGGCTTGACAAGTGCCAGGCATGAGACTAGTACTTATAGGCAGCACCTGCTTAGGTATTTAAAATGATGCAGGATAACTATGAAAGATGCCATAAAACGTTGCTCAAGAAAATAGCAGGTTATGAAATAATAATAATCATCCCATTTTTGTAAAAAAATATATATATATTAACCACATTTATCTACACAGAGAGGGCAGTCTGGAGGGATGTGGCTGTTGACGGCTGTTATCTCACCAGGAAGTGGGGGTTCGGGGGACTCTGAAAAGTGCTGACCCAGGTGGCGTAAGGTGGGATACAGCCTCCCACAACCCCCTGCATGTTCCCAGGCATCCGACTAGTGCGTGTGGACCGGCTCAGAGATCCAGCCACCCAGCGGCACACTAGGGGCCTGGGGCAAGGTCGGTATGTCCTCAGTTTATAGCTGCGCAGCTTAGGCTGGCCGGAAAGACCCCAACCGAGGCTCCACGTAGTCAGGACAGGTAACATGTTTTCTCCCCCAAGAACCCAGAAGAATTTCTGTGAAAATAAACTTCATAGTCCTCACTGTTCACCTCCTTCTAAGCCACACTGGGTTTTTGACAAAGAGGCATCACTCCGGTGACCCTGGTCAGTGATGCTCACTGAGCAGGTGACAGCTGCTGGGACAACTGGCTCCTGATGGGACGGCGGACACTGGGGCGGCCCCATGGGCCAGGTGGCACTATGCAACAGGGCGTCACCCAGAGGGCACTACGTCCCACTGCCCAGCCACAAGACCAGGCTCTGCAACTTTGGGGAAAAGGTGGGATCAGGGAGCTCCGAGCCCCAGGCCGGCCTCTTAGACATACTGTTCCATTTCGTGAGTGGGGTCCCCCTCACCTCCTTGCTGAGGGGACCCAGGAAACCGTCCTTTGAGAGGCTGGGGAAGAAAAGAGATCCACATCCCAGGTGTGCCAAGGACTCCAGGAGGACCTCTGAACCCTGGGAGGGTCCAGGAGGTGGCTGGAAGAGACCGGGCTTCCTGGCCTCAGACCCCGCAGCCCCAAGACTTCCTCACTTACCTGTGTCCACCTACGGCCCCTAAACCCACAGGTCCCTGAGGTCTCACACAGGAGAGGGGCCCCAGAATGAGAGTCAGGCCCTCTCGTCCACTTCCCTGATCCTGTCCAAGAAGGTCCCTCAGGACAGACGTAGCGCTCCCCTCCCCAAATCCGGTCCCCCTGGCTAACCGGGGTTTAACCACGTCTCTCCAGCACCCACAAAACTATACTCTCTGAATGGCTGCAACTAAAACCACCTAGAATGAGGCAAGACAACACTCTGACGTCTTGGGTGCTCTCAACAGCCGAGTGAGCCCGGTCACCACACGGCATCTCCAACGTGCTGCAAGGGCCCAGCCCCCAACAGGCGCCTGCCAGAGACATGGCCCAGACCAGGCTGACCTTTGACCCATCGAAGAAAACACAAGCTCCTCTGCAGACAGAGGTTCTGTTCCAAAGCATCCTTGACCCACCCCTGAGCACGGGTCTGGCGTCTCTGGGGTCTCTGCCTCTCGAAGAACGGGGAAGGCGGAGCAAAAGGGGGGGTGTGACCAGGCAGGCTGAGTGCCCACGAGCCGCAACCGCTCCACACAGCCCGGGTTCCAACAGAGCAAGGCCCGCATTCAGCCAACCTGCAGCGGGCAGCAGCCTGGGGCGGCCGCAGCGCATCACACACCTACTCGAACCCATTCTGAAACCTGGGGCCCGGTGTCAAAAGCTGCTTTACCTGACCACTCTCTGCTACCGAAGGGCAGCCAGGCCCCTTGAGGGACTGTGCCGGAAAAGCCGGTGGGTGCCCACACGCTGCGCTTCCATGTGGGAGGGATAACCCCCTTTATTTCGTACAACAAAACAGAACAAAGACGTGGCCGCCCCGGGAATCCACGGAGGAAGGCGGGCAGAGGAAGCCGGCCACGTGCGAGGCACTCACCTGAACTTCCCGGTCCGCACCTGCAACGCTCTCATTCCACACCTCTGGGCGCCGCCGATGTCACCCACGATGTCATCTCCAATCATGACGGCCTGTCACGCAGTGAGATGCATGCAGAAGTAATGTCAGTTTTCTTCTTGTGCCCCTTCATCTTTTTTGACATAATAAACTGCTTGATTTGAGGTTTAAAACCACCATCGTACAAATTAAACAAGGTAATAGCATCATCCTATTGATTAAAAGTCAACCCACCTCAAATATACCTCCCAGTGTCCCCATGGGCCGTGGCTCTGAACGGTGCATATTTGGGCAATTTTAAATCAATCAGCAGGTGTCAAAGCGATATGGTGCCACAAGGACATGTAGGCAGGCTGGACTGCCTTGCGTCTACCTGAATATGGGCTGATTTACCTGTGACTAAACACTCTGTAGCCAGGTTATTTTGTCAATCCTTGGTTCTGTGAAAACTAAGTAAATCTCTGGCAAATCTTTCAAGGTTGCAGTTTAACAGGTTTTGCTTTCAACAGTGAAGGTACTACTATGAAGAACAAAATAACATGCAAACAAATACACGCACACACACATACACAGGAAATGCTCACAGCCTACGCATCATTTTAAAAAGCTGCCTCTAGGATTTATTCTCCCACCTGAAACAACAAGAAAATCAGACAAACTATATAAAACAACAGTTTTCAAGACCATGGACATCAAGCAACGGAGGACAATGATTTCTGCGACACAGGAAACACATCAGGTGACCTCTATAACTTCCCCAGCTTACTGCCTTCAGACCTTCAAGCTGTGGGTGCACGGAGGGAGAACCAGGTGGAGCCCAGCAGACACCCTGAGTTGAAGAGATGTGGCTAAGAGCTGGGCGACCGCAGCAGCTAGAATTCCCAAGGAAACAGTATCCGAGAGGAAAGGGTTACCCAGAATAGAACGGCAGAGCTCGACAGCGGACTTCCCCCAGCAATTCAGTAGCCGGCCAATCAGCCCCCGGCAATTCAGTAGCCGGCCAATCAGCCCCCGGCAATTCAGTAGCCGGCCAATCAGCCCCCGGCAATTCAGTAGCCGGCCAATCAGCCCCCGGCAATTCAGTAGCCGGCCAATCAGCACAGGTGAGCGAGGAAACCGCCCGGGGCCAGGAAACGAATCTCACAGAAAAATTAAAGAGAGCTGCTCAGACCTCTCACAGGGTTGGGAATGTGGCTGTTCCCACCAGCCAGGCTGGAAAATCCCGTACTTCGCAGGGCGCTGAGAAACATTCCCAGGAGCGCCTTGCCTCCATGGCCGGGAATCGTTGGCCTTCGGCTACAGCCTGCTCTGGTGCTGCCCCTCAACCTTAAAAGCAAGGATCAAGCTGCTGCCAAGTTATCCAACTGTACCCCAGAACAAAACGCAAACACACTTATAGGCATACAAAAATACCCAGCGCCCCAAAAAGTGAAATGCACAAAGTCTGGTGTCCAATGAAAAATGATCAGACATAGCAAGAAGACAAGTATCACACAGAATGAGGAGAAAACTCAATCGATCGAAACTGACCCAGAACACACACAGATGTGAGAATCAGCAGACAAGGGCATCAAGTCATTATTATAACCATACTCGATGTGTTTCAAAAATTAAGTAGAGACATGGGAGAAAAAAGAAAAGACCCAGATCAAGATTCTAGATAAGAAAACTAAATTGTCTAAATTGAAAAAATATACTGAATGAGACAAGTGCTGAATGAAATTAGTGTCAGATTAGACAATGCGGAAAAAAAAAAGATTGATGAACTTGAAGACACAGCAATAAATACTACCTAAAATAAATCACAGAGGGAAAAATAATTCCTAAAAAATGCACAGTGCATCAGAGAGCTACAATGTAACTTCAAAAGACCTAAAATACATGTTAAGTGGAGTCTCTGAAAGGGAGATGAGAGAGGAAGAGACAGAAACAGTATTTGAAGAAATAATGGCTGAAAAATTTCCAAACACAACAAAAACAATACACAGATCCAAGATCCCGATCCACACCAAACACAAGAAACATGAAGGAAACTACATCAAGGCACAACATAATCAAATTGCTCAAAACAAGTGACAAAAAGAAAATCTTAAAAACAGCTGGAGAAAAAAAGACATTATATATAGAGAAAGAAAGCTGAGACATCCAGTTTCTCAAGGAAAACAACGTAAGTGAGAAGACAGTGGAACATCTTTAAGGTGCTGAAAGCGGGGGTGGTTTGCCAACCTAGAATTCTATACCCAGCAAAATTATCTTTCAAAAAACAAAGGGGAAAATGCAGACATCCTCAGATATGTGGGGCTAAAAGACTTCATTGTCAATTGAGCCACACACAAAAAATGTAAAAGGCAGTCCTCTAGGCAATAGGAAAATGGTGCCAAATGGAAATATGATCTACAGGAGGGAATGGAGCGCAGCAGAAAGGGCACGGGCACGTGTCGGTCCTTCTGCCGGCTCACCTCCCTTCTTCCACTGGCCACACCCTACCGGTCTTTCAGGTCCCAGCTCAGGGGACCACCCCTTCCGGCCCCTGCCAGGACCTGGGGCCCTCTGAAAGCACTCTGATTACCCCCTGCACCTCATGCACTCTACTGCATGGTACCGACTCCCTTATCTCACTCCGGAAATGCGTGAGCTCCTTGCGCTGGCTGTGTGCTGCCAGCTGGCACTTAGCTGATGATCGACAAAAACTTATGGAGTGATCTGTGTCCTGAACTAAGGCATGGCGGTCCACCTGGAGACACGCAGGAGGCATGGCCAGCAGGACTTCTCACTGGTCACCAAGGAAGAGAGTCGGGTGGGGGATACAGTCTACAAAAGTGGGTCTCCTTTTGCTGTGTTGTTTAAATTGATTCATACTTTTTTACATAAATAAATGTATATTTAAAGAAAAAAGAATAGCCTCCCTCACTCAACTACCACAAAAATCTGATTAAAAGCTTCGAAGTATTTTCAGAAGATTCCACTAGGGGAAGAAAGGTCTAGGGCCTTCGTCATCAGATATGTCACACATCTGCTCTCCAGGCCAATCAGGAATTTCCTTGGTCAGAGGTCAGACAGGCCTGAGAAGCCGACTCCTGTGACAGAGTGTCCAGATATGGATGGGACAGAAGCCTTGAAACTGACGGTCACGCCACAAGTGTGTCCTCTCTGGAACTCAGACTCTAGGTAGGGCTCATCAATGAATACACACACAAACCCAAACCAACGGAAACCAAAAGTGACCGTGAAGCCTTCACAGGCTGGGGGAGGCTCGTCCATCAGTTTGGACTCTGCCTGGGAGGACAGGCATGCGGAGGGAACTTGCCTTCCGCCTCAGAGTGGGGGATGGGGAGCCGTGGAAACAGAAACAGGCCTTATGTGACCAGAATGGACAGACTGAGATGGGGTCAGCGCAACTAGGCTCAGCTCCCAGCTCTGCTGTCTGCTGGCTGATCTGCGCTAGCCTCCACCTGGGTCTGTAAAATGAGTATAACTGGTGAGGTGTTTAAATCATGTAAGTGAAGCATCAAGAACAGTATCTGGACATACTATCCATCCACGTTTAAAAGGAAAAAAATTAGGAAGCGTTTTATTGAGGAAACTCCTCCCCTAGCCCCACGGGAGACAGTCTGCAGTCTTCACAACGGCTCTCTCGCCTCCAGGGACCGGGCACCTTTCTATCAAGCCCTTCGTGGGAGTGCTGTGCGGCTGGGGACACAGTGAGTCAGACACAGTCCCTGCCCTAGTGAAGCTCCCCGTCAAAGGCAGAAGACAGATGTTCATCAGATAATTTCACAGAGAGAAAAGGTGCAGGAGGCTGTGAGACCTGACCCTGTGGGGTTGGTGGTGGTCCAGGAAGGCTTCCTGGAGGAGGTAAGGTTTTGCACTTTGACCTGAAGGATGAGAGGTCAATCAGATTAGGGGGTGTAGGGGGAGGGGTGAGAGCATTCCCAATGGGGGACACCGTGTGTGTGCTAACTACCCATCTGCCACCATTCAGCAGGCCACACACTGAATTCCAAAAGCACAGGCTTATAAAGCTGGAGCAACTATCTTTGGAAACTGCTCATGGCTAGGCCTTCAAATAACAAGGAGCTCGTGGAAAGGGACAAAGACTGAGCAGGTGCCTCCCAAGGCCAGCGAGGTAGTTCCAGGTAAACAGGAGAGTTTTCCAACAATGGAGGTGGCAAGCCCCCCTCCCCCACCCCACACACACACTTAATCACATTCAAGCAGAAGCCAGAGGGGCCTCCATTGGAGAAACTCCAGGGGTTGCTGGCCCTGGTGGAAAGCTCAGAGGAGATGGCCCGTGATCACCATGCTGAGAGTTCTGTCCATGGCTAGCCACAACCCACTAAGAGACACACAACACACTTGCAATAAACCGCATTTCCTCCCAGCGAATACTCTAAACTTCATACCTTTCGTTATGTTCTCTGATCTTTTCTCCATCTATTCCCGTGTTTCCCAAAGTGAATCACAGACTATTTGATTTTCGCTAGAACAAGGACATACAGATTTTTACTGTAATCATTTTGTACTTAATCTATTCATAAGTGATTCTGGGTTTTCATTTCTAGCAGTCATCAAAAATTCCTTTTAAAATACGTGTGTTTGTTTTTAAAATAGATCCTTGTAAAGAAACAGTAACAGTGCCAGTGGCAAGTGCTCGGGGTGAAAGTCGGAACTCTTCTCCTGGCATGACTGACATTGGGGAAAACACCGACAGTCCCAGATGTGTTTAATTTTCGCGCCTCGCGCTCCCACACAGCTGTGCGGCGACCATCACCCGCCGAAGCAGAAACAGCCAGTGGCAACGTGTGTTCCTGCAGCGGGACCAGCAGTGGAGCCCACACAGGTGACTTTCAGGTGCCTGCACAGCCAGCGTCACCCGGGCACGGAGGGGCAGGAGGTGGCCAGGCTGCTTGTCAGCCCCAGGGTGAGATTCCACTTTTCCCTTCTCGAGTTGTCCCGAAGCGCTGAGGTCAGACTATGAGCCATCACGGCGTTCCAATTTAGGGTCCTCTCAGAGGCTGGGGCCATCTTGCTAGAAGGTTCCTTGGAAATGAAACAGGTCTTCCAATGATTACACATCATGCCTGGCACCTTCCATGCTTCAGGGGAAAATAAAATGTTGTGTGTGCACACACGCACGTGTGCAAACACACACACACATTAAGGCAGCAGAACACCTCCCCCTCAGAGGAGAGGTTCTGGGGCTTCCTGGATGAGGACATTTATTGTTTTAGCCCACGCAGATGGAACCGGAAGGCCTGTGCCCTCGAAAGCGGCTCTCTTGTGGAGCGGCAGCTGTGGTTCTGCAAGACATGCTGATGCCCAGATCCAGGTGGAGCCCCGCAGCCCGAGCGAGGGGCTGCAGAGCCGGGGTGCAGCTGCCTGGAGCGGTGATGCCTGGCGGCGCCAGCTTGTGGGCGCTGCACGCTAAACACCCTCGGTCCCTGGGGAGTCCGCAGATTTACTATCAGTGAAGGGCAATAATCACATGAGGAGGAGCAATTATTGCCAAATCATTTAGGATTTAAAAAATCATTGGTGAGAAGATAGAGGTCAAGAGGTGTGCTGTCAGGGGAAATAAAAAAACGCTACCTGTCAGGCCTGAGCCGCACCTGCCCCCTGCCTGCAACACGGTACAAGGAAGCCGGCCGGGGACGGCGGGGTCGCACTCCCGCGGAACCCAGGAGTCGGGCGAGCTGGAGGGGGGCGCCCCGGCCCTTTCGGCAGCTTTTCCGGTTCGGGTTTGAAAAGCAGATGCGTTCATCCTTCTCGAGCATTTGTCGGCCTGCCATGGTGCGCTCTTTGCCATCCTGGGCGCCGGGGGAAGAACCCACTCTGACAGGTGATGATGTCCAGCGCAAGGAGCGCTCACGAGAAAGCCCACGTTTCATGAATTTTCTGGTCATCCCGGGACCCTGCCAGGGGAAGCACCCTGCCCTCTCACGGGGCAGCAAACAGCAGGGCTGTGCTGCTCCTGCCTGGCCCGAAGTTCAGCCCCAAGGGGCACACATTCATGTGGAAAGGCCTGGAGGTGACACCCCGCACTGAGATGAGCCTAGACCTTCAGCTGGAATGCTCAGAGGAACCCAGGTCCCCTCAGACACCTGGAGATTAATTACTTAATCGCTAACTTCCCCCTCGGTCTGCTACATTCGTGAAGAACAACACGAACCCAGCCAAACTCAAACACCACTATTTTATCAAGTCAGACACCAGGTGCTGGCGTGGGATGGGGAAATGCACGCTTGCACCGACTGCTGGTGAGGAGGGTGAAGCGACACCGTACCGGCCTCCTAAAACAGAAACGAGCAACGTGCGTCACAGTCCGACCGCTGGGGCTTCTAAGCAATGATGACGGACGTACACAAGGACGCACACACGGCGGGGTCCGCCAGGGTCAGACGCAAGAGGGGAGCGGGAAGCCGCCTCAGCCTCCGACGACAGCGGCCTGGCGCGGTGCACTGGAACCGCACGAAGGAACACTCCTTTGAAAACGTGCTCAAATAAGCCCAAAGGACACGGTTCCCAGCACGATATTACAGGGGGAAATCAGGGTTCACATGGCACGTGCAGGGTGTTTTGTGTTAAAAATGCATATAGAGACACAAAATAAAATCGGAGAGGTTAAGCATGATTCGTGTTATTCTAGGTGAGTGGAATGATGACCATTTTTTTCTGGCACTTCTTAAGTTTTCTTACTCCTTTAGTAAACATAAGTTGCTGTATCATCAGATAAAAAATTCTTGTGTTTTGAGGAAAGGAAAAAAAATCTACTAAAAAGGCTCTAGGGGAGAAAAGGTCTCAGGAAAAACGAAGACAAGAGGTTTTAAAGATACTTTGTGACCAGGAGACACGACGCAAAGGCAAACTCGGAGCTGGAATTTCCCGAAACTGCCATCGGTTTCGGGATCGGTTTCGGGCCCGCTGTCGCGGCCGCGGTGCTGGCCTGTGCTGGGGCTTCGGGTTCAAACACGGGTGCAGGAACAGACCGGCCCCATCTCTCCACACGCTGCACGCTGTCTCCGCAAGTCCTCCCTTAACTAGCCCCAGGGACTGCGCACGGCAGGGGGTGGGGCCTGAGCCGGGGGCGGGGCTCAGCCAACAAAGGGGAGGGGACAGGCCTTCCCTGACGGACACGCCCAGAGAGGCGGAGGCCACGCCCCACCGACAGACCTCACCAGGAGCCACACAGCTAGAATTAACGCCCTGAGAACCAGGGAGCAAACGGATGCGGCGGAGCCCACGCTTTATGCCCAGGCTTCTTTGGGGAACCCCGCAGGCCTCACCCTCACTTCTGACAGGTCGTGCTGAGGGCGCCTACCCTCACCAGTCAAGATTGTGTCTAACTTTATTTTCTATAGTTTGTATCCCACCAACAATATTCTCATTTTGTAGTATTTTTCAAAATAGAAAATGATATTGTACTACTAAATAGGCCTTTTCAAATTTTATTTACCAAATCGGAAAATTCTGAAATGCTTCCGGCCTCTCCTTGAGAACGGGGTGCAGCAGGTGCACCCCTTACCAGTGGAGGAATCCTGGGTTTAATGCTAGAATTTTCTGTGAGACCATTCCCCAATGCTGCGGTCCTCAACCTGGGGCGGGGGGGTCGTCCTGCTCTCTGGGGACATCTGGCAATGGCTGGAGACATCTGTGGTTTCACAACTGGGGTCGGGGGTATCACCAAGCATCCTACGGTGCACGGGACAGCCCCCACCACAGAACGATCTGGCCCCAAAATGTCAATAGTGCCAAGGTTGAGAAACAGTCTTAACCTTTAAATGGAAACGCAAGCAACTAGGACAGGGGATGGGGTAAGCATCTCATGAAATAAATGGGCACGTGACAGAACCAGGGTGTGCCGAGCACGCCGGGCGCTCAGAACATCCACGGCCCTTCCCCTCCCAGCCCCGTGCTCATCTAGGAAATGGGAGCATCTGGCCCCCAAGCAATCTGCTTGGAACAGTCCCCATTTCCACTGAACCCACACAATTTGCAACTGATGGGGCTTTTCGTGATTATGGAAAACTGCCAAAACCTTCACATCATTTGGGCTTTAGTATGAAGCAATAACCTTCCCCCAACCCCAATGAAACAGAAGCCTCAAAACACAAGAATTAGGTATTTCTAGAAGTAATCTTTAAGGTATGTTATTCTTTGCCTTATTACTGGATCCTAGAAAGGGGCTGCTCACCTCTATGAGGTCTGAATTCCCCATCTAGTAGAATAATATCAGCGATCTGTTATGTCTAGACAATAGAGGAAAGGCTAAAATGAAAATTGGATTTGGGGGGTTAAATCCATTCTCAGGGCGGGCGGAAAAGTCCTGGTAGCAAGGAGCGAGTCCAGGTCTGGGGAAAAGCAGTTATCAAGGGAAATGACTGGTGATAACTTTATTGATTAAAAGCAGCTTGAAAAATTTAAGGTTTGCCACAGCCCGGCACTACAGCAGCAAGAAAGCTCCTCACAGGCATTTTTCATTAAAAATAAAGAAGCAGGAACACAGAATTATTACCTTGTGCATAAGACACAGTTCATCTGAAACGGCCACATGTTGAAATACTGCTTTAAGGTGTCTATACATCCTGAGGCTCAAATCACATTCTGGGCCATTTTAGAAAAACGGTGGGGTGGGGGTGTTAAGAACATACAATTGCCACTC
Source organism: Eidolon dupreanum (assembly GCA_028627145.1). Classification (NCBI taxonomy): domain Eukaryota; kingdom Metazoa; phylum Chordata; class Mammalia; order Chiroptera; family Pteropodidae; genus Eidolon; species Eidolon dupreanum. The sequence goes on from CM053506.1 coordinate 2,953,916, forward strand.
AGCTGTCTGTCAAAGGGAGAGACAGGTATGACACTGGGAGGTGAAAGAGAATGATAATGTCGGAGGTAAATAAGATTCGGCCTCGCCACATGTGCTCAGAGCCACCAGAGGAAATTCCTTAGATATCCAGGGCCACAGATGCTGCTGAGAGACCGACGGCTGCAGGAACACAACCTCGGCAGACAACCTGCCAAGAATCCAGAACCCTAACTGCCCACCCCAGACCCCAAAGCCCCGGCACCCGCAAAATGAGGAGCCTGGATTAACATGACCTCCATGAGGGCCTTGGCTCCCCTTTGGGGTGTGGGGAAGGCAGCTTCCTCTTTCAGAATGTAAAAGATGCAACGTGGAAATAACTGAAAAATGCCAAAAAGAAAAAAAGAGTGTGTGTGTGTTGGGGGAGGGGATATTATCCAAGGTAGAATTATACAAATATAAGCAAATTTAATGTCTTCACATTCAGCTACATGAGTCTTATCTGTAGGCAGGGACAGTTTCTTATTTTTGTCTCGGGGAGGGGCAGCTGTTTGGGATGGTTCGTGATCACTGCTCATATAATTGTAAATACTGGGTTTTAGCTCACATTACCACAGCAGCCTTTCTCCCACTCTGTAACATGTTATCTTGAGAATTCATTCTAAAATACATCCTATGAGTACGATGAGTATATACATAGTTGTTCATAGTTTAAAAATGGAAAGATAAGCATAATAATTGTAAAAACAGGTACCTAGGAGAGATGGGTAGGAAGAGAAGGAAAAAGGCAGAAGCCAGACCTCCCTGAGTAATTCTCGCTTTGTGGGAATACGAACTGGGAACCACGTATTTACATAACTATAACACGAATTTAGATGCTGGGAAACCAATTCCCTAAAAATCAGAAGTGAAGTGAATTCAGAGAGGATCCTGTTGGTGGCATCCACCCAGGGAGAACTATTCCAAGGGCTTTAAAATACGGTAAATCTCTAGAGGGATCTGCTTGAAGCAAGAAAATAAAAGGACTGTCAAAAAAGAAATCGTAAACAGCACCAGTCACTGGTCTTCTATATTCAGTCATCAGTGATCGCAGTGATGCTGTGCGTCACAGTCCAGTCCCCTGGCCCAGCACACAGGACCGTCCCAGCCTTGGTGACACTGGTACGATTAGTGGTGGCACTCTCTCTTTTGTGCCTGGCTTCTTTCACACAGCACACTTCTGAGATTCAAGACTCTTGTGTGTATCCTGGGCCAAAGCAAATGACTGATGCTACTGGTGTTCTTAAGAGCCAGAATTTTTGACATGGAAAAAGGAAATACAGCTGTAAGACTGATGAGACCAAGTGCAAACCCAGAGGTGTGAATCTGAATCAGAAGTTTCGGAATGAACTCACGATGCATTTCATGTTTAAAGATATATATTTTTCTGAACCCTGTCGACTAAAAAAGTTTAGCAATGATGACCAACCCACAAACGAGAACTGCTAATGTCTTGATTACGATTTCTAAATACTATTTCCCATGGAAGTCAGCATGGCTCCTTGGGAGGGTGGTGGAGTCCAGGCCGAGGGCGGGAAGTGTGCAAGGCAGTTATGACACCTCCTGCCACCCCTGAGACACGGGGATCAGGTCAAACCACTCAGACACCAGTCTGAAGGCTTCCACTGGTCACAGATGAAATACTTTGAACATCAATAAGATAATAACTGCAATGGACTGAAACACATAAAGTATGTTTATGTGTATTTGTTTATGGTTTATGTATTTTTAAATCTGTCACCCTGAGAGGATATTAGAGAACCAAGTTATCATTTTGAAAACTAATAAGTATGGGAGAGCAACAGGCATGAGGTCTAGGAACTGTACCTCAGGGTGACAAACAGTTGGTAAGTTTTCCTATACAGAAGTAATCCAGAGCAAATCAGTGAATGAAGAAAGACAGAATTCAAATATCACCGTTCTGAGGCCCTTAATGAGTTAATAAAGTTAGGCACCGATCATAAGCCGCTGCTAATACCACAAAAGAAGACAACCTACATCCTGGGCCACCGGATGGAAGGCAGGCCACCACCTAGAGAGCAGTTGTCAAAAACCTGAACCAGACTCTGACCAAGCTTCGCGATCCAACTACCGATACACGGGAGGCAGACAGGACCCCACTGAGGTTCGAGTGGCAAACTCCAATGGGACACCACAGGATGAACAACCCAGTCTGTTCCTCAGGACGTTGCAAGGAAAAACAAAAGGGAGGTGGGAACTGATAAGACTCCAAACCACTTAGGAATCACACTGACCAGTCACAACGCAAGGGCCTCCTTTGGCTCTAGATTCCAACAACCATAAGCAACATCACTGTAAAACAGTCAGGGAGATGTCGACAGTGGCCGGGCATCCGATGATATGAAGGAATTATTGTTAGTATTATTTAGATGTGATACTGGGATTATCTGTTTTAAAAAAGAATTCCCGTCTTTTAGAGCCACGTAGAAATATTTGCAGATGAAGTGATACAATTTCTGGGATTTGATTCCAAACCATCTAGGGGAGAAGTGTGGGTAGAAGGACAGATCAGACATGTAGCTATCAATCTGGAGATGGGCTCCAGTGGCCAAATACAGGACAATTTGAACGATGTGTAAATAGTCATACAAATAGACTGTAACTCATGAAATAAAACAAAATCCAGAGTCCACGTTGGAATAAATAAATAATGGGAGAAAAAAAGGAAAGTAAATTCCAATACATATAGACGGAACGATGAAACAGAAAATGGCCACTTGGCAAACAGTACTAGCTGTTTCAGGAAAGAATTATCAGTGGATGGTAAAGTAAGGAGGGGAAAAGAATGAAGAAAGAGGATATTTACACATTTTCAAGTGCTCTCCCACGAGACACATATTAGTTACAAAAGGACAAAAAGTAACTTTGTAGTGAAGAACCTGGGAGGCTCTACCTCCACTGGGATCAGAGGGAACATCACCAATGAGGGGCAGGGGGCCACCACATGCCTCCGGACGGGATGTACCCAGAGGGCACAGCACTGTTTCTGGGAGATTCCTGCTGAAAATGCATAACCCAAAATCGAATCATGGGGAAACATGAGGAAATAACCAAACTGAAAAACATTCTACAAAATAACTGGCCAGTACTCTTCAAAAATGCCTTGGTCCTAAACCACACAGAAAAACTGAGGGGCTGCCCCACAGTAAAGGACACCGGGGGACATGACTGCTAAATATAAGTGGCCCAATGAAAGGTATTGGAGGGATGGCTGTTGACGTCCGCAGAAGAGTTTCTAGGTTGAGTCTTGCAATCAATGCTTACACCTGAAACTAATGTAAACTAATGCTGAATGTCAACTCTAGCTGAAAAATTAAAAATAAATAAAAGAATTCTAAGGTGATCTAAAAAATATAGTCTTGTATCAGTGCTAATTTCCTGATTTTATAATTGTTCTATCATCCTTATGTAAGATGTTAGCATTTGAGAAGTCGGTTTAAGGACTCATGGGAATTCTTTGCATTATTTTCACAACTTTTTTGTAAATGTGAAATTACTTCAAAATGAACAGTTAAAAACAACTTTTTAAAAGTGGTTATTAGTTGATAATTATTGAAGCTCAGAGATGGGTACCTGGAGGTTCATTACGCTACCCTCTCTAGTTGCAGAGATAAAGCAAACGTTCCATGATAAAAAGTTAAAACAGGTTTAAGATACAAAACAGCCACACACAAAGTATAGACATTGTGAGATTTGATTTAACCAAATCCATGTAAAAGAACACTTCTGAGACAGCCAGGGGCATTTGAATATGGATCGGTGTTACATAATATTAAGGAATTACTAATGATTTTGGGGGGTAGGTTTTCTTTCATTGTGATAAAATATACATCGGATTTACCAATGTAACCATTTTAAAGTGCTCAAATCAGCGGCATTAAACACATTTACAATATTGTGTGACCATCACCACTAACTAGTTCCAGATATTTTTGTCACCCCAAAAGGAGACCTCATACCCACTAAGCAGTCACCCATTCCCCCACACTCCCAGCCCCTGACAACCACTACTCTATTTTACGTCTCTATAAATTTGCCTATTCTGGACATTTCACATAAATATATGATATATAAACTGTGGCCTCTGTGACTGGCTTCTTTCAGTTACCATATTTTCAAGGTTCACTCACATTATATCGTTTATCAGTATTTCATTCTTTTTAAAGCTGAACTATCCCACTGTGTGAATATACCACATTTAGTCTGTCACTCATTTGCTGAGGGCCATTGCACTGTTTCTAACTTTTGGCTATTGTGAATAATGCTCCTATGAATAATGATGGATAAGTTTTTATTTGAATGCCCATTTTCGATCCTTTTGGATATATACCTAGGAGTGTATTGCTGGGTCGTGTGGTAAGTCTATATTTAATTTACTGAAGAACTATCTTCCATAGTGGCTATTTTTCATAGTAGCTGCTCCATTTCACAATCCTACCAGTATGGGGTTTCCAATTCCTCTATATTCTTGCCAATACTTATTTTCCGGTGTGTTTTTGTTTTTGTTTTAGTTATTATGGCCGTCCAAGTGGGTATGAGTGACTTTGATTTGCACTTCCCAAGTGACACTTTCGTGGGCTTCTTAGCCATCGTTAGGTGTTTTAAAGCATTGCATAGACAAAAATCACCATCTTTTTTTGAAAGGCATCCTATAATATGAAAGGATATAGTAACGATAAGTCTGGGATTTGCTTTAAAACACAAGAACAAAAGAAAAACAAGTAAATTTTTAAAAAAGAAAGAAAAGGGACAGAGAAAGGGAATTCGGCAAAATCTTTTAACTGTTGAATCTGGGTGATGGATATATGGGGGGAATCACTGGACCCTTTTCTCAGTTTCTGTGTATATATGTAATTTGTCAAAATAAAAAAAAGAAATTCTGCCCTATGAAACAAAATCATGAAAAAACAGGTTATTTATTTCTGCAGTTTTCATTCATTGAAACGCAAGCCTCTTTTTCTCCACCAGCTTCAAAGGGTACTTCCTGAGTGTTTCCTGGGACCCCAAGACCCTGTGCCCTCTGACACCTGTGACTACGGGGGCGGGGCGGGAGGTGCGAGCACAGAGGTTCCAGACATACGAGGCAGAGGGCTGTCTTCCTCCAGCATCGTGAGAGACCAGGGCTCTAGACCGGAGCGCATGTGGGAAATTCAGGTCCAACAGTAAAGGAGGCCACAGGGCTCGTGGGGCACCAGCCTCACCACAGGGCACGGACATTGTCCCCTGGTGCCACGTCTAAGACGGACAGCAGGGCAGCCTGGCGCCAACGACAGACATGCATCCGGTTTCTGTAACGATGCTCTCAGGACACCACCAGGTGGAGTGGACCGGCTCCACGCGCCCTGGGAAGGGGACTGCACCGTGGACACTGAAGTCATAACCGCTTTTCCTTCCTTTTAAAGATGTACGTTTGGAAGGCCACCTATCTCGAAACAGTCGCTAATGTAAAGGTGGCAAGATGCGTGATTTTATGTCACACAGTGTTTTAATCTTGCTATCGTCTTTCCAGAGAAATATTTTTAGTATCCTAATAGGCTTTGTCAAATCTTATCTTTCTGGAAAAAAAGCAAATGTCACTTGGAAAAAGCCAAAGGCATTTCTGCTCCTCACTCTTATACCGAAACGAACGTAACAGGTTAAAATGTGCAGCGGGCCCCCTTTGCTGTCTTTCCTTCGCTTCCGACCAAATCAGCTCTCACGGCGGGGTCCACCCATGGCTGCCAGCCGAGCTCCGCAGCCTGCCTGAGCCCTGGAACCCCTCGTGTGCACGGCTGCCCCTGCGTACTGCCCCGGGCCTCCCCAGAGAGCCGCCTGCACCACGCGCACTTCGTCAGAGCATCCTACCTGGGGGGCCTCCACGCCCATCTGCTGCAGGGCGGACTTGAAAAACTCAGGAGAGGGTTTCCCCACCACCTCGGCTTCGATACCACAGGCGTACTGGGGAGAGAGAAGGGATGAAGCGACAGGTGAAGGCCCGACCTGCAGCGGAGGCCTCCCTCTGGGGAATCAGGGAAGGAGCGCCACGGGCCAGGGGCCTCCGAGGGGCGGGGCGCGTGGGCTGGGAGGCCCCCCGCAGCAGGAGCAGGGATGACGCCACAGGGGGCCCCGCCCCGCCATGCACCCGCCACCTGCTCGAACTCCCGACGGTACGCGGAGGTGGCCCGCAGCGGGCAGGGCCACAGGCGTCATGCGGGTACGCTGGCCAGCGTTCTCACTACTTCCCCTGCCCGCCCCAGCTCAGTCACAGCCCCTCCAGGAAAGCAAGGCCCGGGGCTCCAGCGCCTGTCCAGCCATCCCTCCCACCTGCGTGCAGGGCGGTGACAGGAGCTGACCTGGGGCAGGAGCCTAGGCCAGGACAGCTGGGCAGGCATGGGTCAGAGAGGACACTGGGGAGCCCCATCTGAGCCTGGCCTTGCAAACAGGGAGGGGGGTCAGGAAGGAGCACAGTTCGCACATCAAGCTCCAGATGCCCAAGGTCAGCAGAGAGGCGGGTGGTCTGCATAGCTCCAGACTCCAGAGGCGGAGGAGAGCGACGGAGAACATGCCGGGAGGGCGAGCCGGGTGGACGCGGGCAGTGCGGGGCGGTGGAGGAAAGGGACGGTCAGGAGAGAGGGGTGGCCAGGGCAGCTGAGGGGCCAGGCCCCAGAGGACAGGGAGCGCTTATGTTTTCAAACAGGAGGGCCTACTTTGAAAACATAAAGGGCAATGCGAGCATGGAGCACATTCGCTTCTCCAGGAAGGCCAGAAGCACCCCAGGGGCCCCGAGGCCTGCAGCGGGCTGGGACAGACCCAGGCAGGTACCTCGAGCGCCTTCGTGTAGGCACCAACGTCCAGCATCAGGCCGGAGGTCTCCTTGTAGTAGCGCCTAGGAAAGAGCAGAAGGGGACAAGCGAGCTGAGCCCACGCTCCAGGACGTGCCAAGAGCAACTGCCCTGTCCTGGTTCTGCCAGCTCAAGAGAACCGAGTCACGGGGGAGGGTCAGTCCACACGCCATGCTGGGAATGACTGACGGAGGTCAGCACAACGGAGCCGAGTGGCGGGCCGCCACACCGGGTGGGAGAGACAGTGGGCCAGCAGCTGCCAGCCTTGTGGGGCCCCACCGAGGTGGTTAACGGGGACCCACGGGGCAGATGGATCCAGTTGCTAACAGGGAAAGACAAGTGACCTGTGTTCTGGGAAGGACAGCAGCCCCACAGAGCATGTGGGGAACCCCTAATTGCTAATAATTAACCCCTAATTACTGCCTGGAGAACAAACCCCATTAGTTCCACAGCACCCTGCTGCGTCTCCTATTAGCCAGAGGTCAGAGAGGCGCCAGGCTTCGTGGGTGCCAGATGTTTTCACAGATGACTACGGCCCCCCGTCTCACCGGGGACTAAGACAGCTCGGCTCTCGGGACGCCCCTCACGTGACCCTTCTCCCTTCCCCACGCCCTTCGAATCTGGGCGACATTAAACAGCAGGTACGCACGGAGCCAAAGAGAAGAGCGAAGTGTGCTAATCTCGGGGTTCAAATCTGCACTCTGCTGCTTTTTAACGGCGGGACTCTGAGTAGCTTAAGCCCACCGGGCCTGAGTTTCCCAATCCAAAAAATGGGCAAAAACAAAACGGAATAGTACCCACCTCATGGATCACTGAAAGTCTTGAACAGAATACTACGTACAAAGTTCCTAGCATAGGGCAACTGCTCAAAATACAGTGGAGAATATTACCGTAAATAGCTGTTCGCCCAGACTGGGAAACAGGCGGTCAGCTCTGAGCTGGGGAGGAAAGAATGAACACAGGTCTAATTTGTGCGTCTGAAACCTGTTCTGTGCCCATGTGAAAAATGAGCTGCCCCAGGGCCATGCCCTTCCTCCAGCTCTGCTGTGCCCAGGGACACTGCCTGTCCCTCCCTGCCCTGCCTGAGGCCTTGAAGGCTGCTGGGGTCCATGCTGCCCACCTGCATCCATTCACCTGAAGCTCAGGTGAGACACGCGCTCTCTGCTCTGCGTTCTCTACCGCTGCCTCGGTAGTGTCCGGGCTGCACGAGGCGGGCTGCAGGGCTTCAGCTAAACCCTCGGCCCCGCAAGGGCGGGTCCCCTGCCACTCACCCCCGTCAGGCGGATTCAGAGCCTGCAGCCAGCCCATCTGTTGAAGCTGCAGGGTGTCCCCTGTTGTGACAGGACTTGTTGGCCTCCAAGTGAAGCCCAGGCCTCTCCAGCACGGTCCAGGCTCTGTGCTCTGTGGGCCACCCACAGGACACGGAAGAGCCGGGAAACTGCGCGCATTCAGGAGGGTGCCTGCTAGTCAGAGAGAACTACCACCCGCTTACAGAGCTGGGACCTACCAATGCTCCCCCTTTTAAAGGGTGACCCCCAAAACAGGCTTAGAGGTCCATAATTGCATTTGTCTTAAAGCCAGGATGCAGACGTGTATTCTGCATTTATACAGCCTCCAAAAAGCTTCCTTTTATTTTTCCCACTTCTGCAATCAACTACTTTGGCATGAAGATTTCCTTAGCTACGTAGGCCCAGAGTTTTAAGGAATCACGAGTAAAGCCAAGTTCGGCTGAGAGGAAGAGGGAGATGTGGGGTGCTGGGGTCTGAGCTCGCTGGCACTGAAGTTGGCATCTGTTAGCTCAGTCCCCAGACACGTAGGACACAGCTACCTCACCCCTTGGCAAGACTCGGGGACACTCCCAGATCCAGGCTGCTCCCCAGGCACTCCTGGTCTTGGGGGGGAAGCAGAGAAGTCCACAAACAAATATAAATATGAAAGGACGAGACAGGCAATGGGGAGAACCACGTGTTCTCTGCGGTCTGCTTGAGTAGGTCAGACATGCTGGGGACAGGGACACAGGGAGGCGCCCCCGAGAAGGGGGTATTGAAGCAGAGACTCGAAGCTCAGGAAGAGTCCAGGCCCAGGGGCCTCTCAGAATTAACAGCAGCACCCCACAGAGGACTCCGTGGGCCAGATGCTGCTCTAGGCACAGGCCTCGGTCAGGCACCCAGAGAGACACCCGCCCTTGTCCCCTCACCCTCTGCCAAGGGAGGGAAAGAAGGGGGAAGTGCGAGTCCAGACTGGGAGGAAGGGGGGCAAGGGAGGGCCTCTCTGAAGACGGGACATGCTGAAGTGAGCCAGGGACAGAGGACCAGGCGAGGAAGGAATGCAGCCAGCATAGGAGAGGCTCGCCCAGAAGCCAAAGAAAAAAATCACAGAACCAAGCCACAGGCACAGCTCCGTTTAGAGCTGAGGATTCTGGGGGCCTCTGACCCAGCGCCCTGGGTCGGCTGGAGGAGGCAGAAGCTGGGAGCCTCCCTGATAGAAAAAGCTCCCAAGGATGGCCACGCAGCACCACTTTTGTCTGTCTCATGCTCCTCCAGTCTTTCTTCCAAAGTGACAGAAACCTGCACTTTTTTAGGTTTAATGTTAGTTCTGATGCGAGGAAAAAACTGAACATCAGCTTAAAATACACAATTAAAACCGTCTTTGTTACACGAATTTTTGGAGTCTAAAGAAAAAAACTGACTTCCATAAACCAAAATTAGAAATCTCACTATTTCTTGTTTAGCTGAATCTGAGCTTGTTTTCATAGTGGCCAGAATTTTTCTTGATTTCTCATCCATTCAGGAAAACAAAAAGACATCTTGAAGGCCATCTGTTAGCTGAAAACATTTTTAGAGACACAGTAAGTACAAGTACCTGTTAATTTTTTTAAATATAAAAGCCCAAGTTATTCCCAAAACAGGAAAGATTTTCTATATTCATCTTCTGTTACCGGCATAACAAAAGCGGCAGCAGACCTGGCCAGAACTTCAGTGTTCGGCCACAGAGAAGCTGTGGGTGCGGCAAGGACAGGAGAAAGCCGGGAGAAGCAGTCACACAGATTTTATGCTTTATTTTTCTGCCCTTCCGATTATTCAGCACAACCTCCCTTCGAAATGACCACCTGACCTTTCCGACAAGAGCCATTAACCTTCCATAGTCTGTCACGTAAACAGCTTAATTTTCTGACTGAGGCATGACAGAAGAAATTACAAAGGCAATTCCCACTCTCGGTCCAAACAGATGCCAAATGTAAATCACCCCATTCCCAGGAGCAGGGCATTCTGCCCCGGCGCACCCACCAGCCGGCCTCCCCCCGGGCCCCACTCCGCCCCGCTCTGGTGGAGGGCAGCCCCCCACCATCAGTGACCCCCACGCGGACGTGACAGCAGCTCTTCATGAGTCCTTGGGCTGTCCCTAGGAAGCTGAGACCTAGGCCCGAAAGCTGTCAGTTCCTTTCTCTTGTTTCTGAGCATCCGATCCGCAGCCCAAGCCAGAACCCCCATCGGCTGGAGGCCCCGCTAACTGCTCCCTCGTAAAACAAAGCCTTGCCCACTATCGAATCCATGGCAGAACTACCAAGCTAAAAGCAACTGATTCCATAGTTTTTCTTTTTGACAACACATCTCTTTTGACTACTACCCGTAATCTGAAATAATAGCTTTCAATAATTAGAGACAATTTAAAGAAAAAAGTTTCAATAAAAATTATAGCAGATCTTCTTCATTATGTTGTTATCTAGTTGGGGTCAGTGATGTTAGGGGTCCCTAAAGGACCAAGGCCGGCATGTGGATGGGTGAAGCAGGCCAGGTTCTGTGGTCTGCAGTGACCTACACATAAAGCCGGGAAGGGGCTGTGATGGTTAATTTTACACGTCAACTCTTCGGGGCCAAGGGACCCAGACATCTGGTCAAACGTTATTCTGGATGTTTCTGAGACAGTGTTTCTTGGGTGAGAGCCACAGTTAAATCAGTGGGCTCTGCATAAGGCAGACTCCCCTCCATAACATGGTGGGCCTCGTCTAATCAGATGAAGGCCTGAACAGAACAAAGTCTGACTTCCCTGAGGAAGAAGGAATCTTCCAGCAAACAGCTTCTGGACTCAGATTGCAACTCTTCCCTGAGTCTCCGGCCTGAAGACATGGGACTTATCTACTCTCCACGATCAATTCCTCTTTACAGAGATCCACATGCTGCTGGCGCTGTTTCTCTGGAGAACCCTGACTAATACAGGACACATTTTATCTATAGGATAAACACACTAGAAGATGTTTAGTTCCTAAAAGAAACAGATTCTCTTTTCTTTCTTGAAATTTCTTTCGTTTGCCTATTTCGATGGCAACAGAGCCAAGGAGAAATATTTCCCTACTGCGTGTAGCAAGAGCATAAGGTGAACGGCAACGGACTGTGAAGCGTGGGGAAGGGCATAACAGGAAGGGGCAGGGTCTGGGTGGACTGGGGCTACCGGGCAGAGGCTTCAGCTAAGCCGTGGTGCGCTCGGGAATGTGGGGCCCCGTACTGTCGGATCTCCTGAGTTTTCAAAAGATCCAGAAATCTGGATATTTTATGTAAAATCTCCCATTTTTTAAACACAGGCTCAAAAAAGTTTAAGATCTCTGTAGGCCAAATATCTGCTCTAGAATGTAGCCTAGGGGTGACAAGCATGGGCTTTGGGTGGCACTCCTGGCCCTGCCTGCACTTCCTTCACCCCCAAATGGCTCAATATACCCACCTGTAAAATGGCCATTAAACTCTCTAGGGCTCACAGGGCTGTGGCTGGAATTAAACAAGACGGAGCACATAAAGAGCTTAGCGATGGCCGGCGGCCAGATAAACAGTCCCTCCCTTGTCTATTCTCAGAGTGGGCCCCGTCGGGCAGGCAAAGGCAGGGAGTCCCCGACCAGCAGCACATCAGCTGGGAAAGGCTCCCCGGAGAAGGCCCTGGACGTCCTGTACCACGTGAGAAGCTGGGGTGGGACTCCGGTGTCCCTGCAACTTGGGAGAGCCTGTGATTCTAAAATCCTGGCACTGCTTCTGTGGATGACAGCCTAAATCTGCACAGCCGTCTGGAAAGCAACTGGGTGGCGTGCGATGGGAACCTCGCCACGCACATCCTCCGAAACGCACAGGCGCCCGTCGCGGCCCTGCTTAGGTAGGAAATCAGAAAAACCCAAACAACCATCAGTGGCCATCAGTTAAAAATACTGCAGGATATGCACAGGAGCGACAACCAGGCCCCAGGGTTACCTATTGCATGGACAGTCGCTCACAAAACATTTAGTAAACAATAAAACCCGGGTAACAGAACTAGGTCAAGTTCAACGCTGATGTGAATACATCCATTTGTGAAAGACACACAAAAAGCTGACAGCTGTTTTCCTTGTGCCATGGGACTGAAAATACTTTTCATTTTCTTCTTCTTCTCATCTGTATTCTCTAATTTTTCTTCAATGAACACATGCCATCTCGGTGGTAAAAGATGTTAAGAAAAGTAACCAACAGGTGTTTTTTTAAGAAAGAGATGGCGAGGTCCATGCTACAGACTCAGAGAAAAACGGTCACAAAATCACTTGACAGAGACCACGCTCTGCGCCCAGAGGGGTGGGGACGCGCCCGAGCATCCCACAGGCCCTCAAGCCTATTTTTCCCTACTTAAGTGTCCCCTTGGCACAATCCCTCAGCACCTTGTGCTGTGTCCTGTGCGGATGCACCTTCCCCCCGTCTGCTCTAAACTTGGGACAATCAACACTTCCCGTGAGAGACCTCCAAGAGGTCTCCGTCTGCAATGACTGTCCCCTGACCCGGCCTCTCCCAGCCCAGGGCCCACAAGGGAGTTTGACCAACCAGCTCCTGAGGATTCTAATCATCTCAGAAAGTATTAAAAGAAAGGAAGACAAGAAAAGGCAAGAAAAGGGGGAGAGGTAAAAGGAAGTCGCCCTGTGCCCGCCCCACGCCCACTTTTCTACACCCTTCTCTACTTGGTTCTGCAAGTCAGAGACACATAGAGCATCGCAAAGCAGCCAGAAACGACTCTCCCTGGAGCCGACTCACCCTCTTCCCAGTGATATGAGCACAGGGCTTTCCAGCTCCATGAGCACCTGGAAGGCTTTATTCACGTTTTGATAAGAAAAGTTTTCTCCTGCGTCTGCAATCACGACACAGTTGGGGTTGGATGTGTCGACCTGAGCAAATTCTGAGCGGACTCCTGGAAAGAGAGAGAGAAAGGATAAAGCCAAGGGTAACATGCCTACCTCCCGTCTCCTCGACACCTTCTGTGTGCCACGTCTGTCTGTCCCTGTCTGGTGCCCACACCTGCCATGGGGGGTGGGCAAGGAAGGGGTGTTATTCCCATTTCATAGGTCAAGGAATTCCAGCTCCCCACAGTTAGACAGCTAGTTAGGAGAAAGACTGGTCCACCCCAGCACTGGCATGACCCTGAAGCGTCCACAGTTCAAGGCCACAGGCAGGAACCCCACAGCTTTGCAACTAAGAAAGGAGATCAGCCTCCTAGACGTTGGATGAAACGAGGCTGCTTGCGACCTTTATAGGGCTGGCACTGCTGGCCCCAAATTGTAAGAACCACCGACATATTTCAGCCAACGCCCCCGGAGACGGGACAGCAGCGGCACACGCACATCCTAAGCAGGGGCAGAGTCGCGTCCCCCCCAGCCCGGTTCACCAGCCCCCTTAGAAAAGTCTCTTCCTCCTTCTCCTCTGCCCTCCCCCATTTTAAGTTAAAAGAGGGAA
>CM053506.1:2968003-2998563 GCA_028627145.1 Eidolon dupreanum
TATCCAGAAGGGGCAAATCCAGAGGCAGAAAGCAGAGGAGTGGCTGCTAGGTTCTAGGGTGGGGGGCCTGGGGAGCGACTGTTTAATGCGTACGGGGTGTCCTCTTGGTGGTAATAAAGTTCCAGAACTAGCTAGAGGTGACAGTTGTGCAACACTGTACGTGTCTACTTAATGCCACCAAACCAAATGGTTAAATTAAAACAGTAAAATTTTAAGTTACGTATCTTTTACAACGATTTTTTTAAGTTGACTACATATATTAAAATGTATTGAGGGGCTTGACACCTAACTTTTGCCATGTACTTATTAACATACTATGTTAGGTGCTTCTGTACCTCATCTCATCAGAATCCCCAATGGCAGAGGTAAGGAAATAAAGCAACGCCCGCGTAGACAGGGATAGTCTGAGAAACGTGTCTTTAGGTGACCTCGTCGTCGTGCGAGCATCAGACGGCACTTACACAAACCTAGATGGTATGTAGCCTGCCACACACCAGGCTATGTGGTACAGCCTGCTGCTCTGTAGGGGAGCGAAACTAATTTTACCTCTACCCTTCTGGGTTCCTGGCTGAGACATCGCTGTAATAAATGACGGATTAACAGGAAAGAAACAAACGAAGGTTTAATAACATGTATACCTTCCATCTACGTGGGAGACAGCCAGGAAAACCAAGTAGGTCACCAAAATGGCTGAAACTACCAGTTTAAGTACCATCTTCAGCTGAAGACAGAAGATGTTGGGGGTTCGGGGCAGGCATGACAGAGGGTGACCAGGAAAAGCACAGTCAACAAGGGCTAGGTTGCTATGCAGATTTCTACTTTGATAAGAGTTTCTGAGGTTAAGGTCACCCCCTCTTCCCAGGACTGCGAGGGAGACTCCCCAACAACTGGAGGTTTCCCTTATAAACGTACATGTTTTTTACAAAAGGTGACTTCTCTCTGGTTTTCAGAGCTCCTCGCATGTCTGCTGCTTCTCAAAATTAACCAGTCTTAAACAATCCTTATGCAAAGAGATATATTTTAAGGTGACAAATTCTGTTCCCATTCAGCAACTAGCACAAAGCTGTGTAGCATGTCACCGTACTTCATACTGCAGGCAACTGTAACATGACGGTAAGGATCTGTGTAATGCATTGTGCCATGACCGCTACCACTAGGTGACAGGAATTTTTCAGCTCCATTATAATCTCACTGGGACCAGATTGACAGAAACACCCAAAACATCGCTGTGGGGCACGACTATAGATGCTTGACTAGTAACTAGCCCAAGCTGGCCTGCATGAACCTGGACTTGAACCCAGACGGTCAGATTCCAGAATCCACACTGCTACTTAAGTGAAGAATATCTTTGCAAACCAAACTGTTTCCAAATGTGTAATCTATAAATCTAGATTTCTCATGTGTTCGAAAGCAGACACATCTGCATGATAGTACTGGTCCCAAATAAAATACAGGCAAATGACAAAAACATTTAATACTCTTATACATCATCTTCTGGTCCAAAGTTAAGTAACAAATTTTGGTTTTATTAGGGTAACGCTGTTAAATGTGGATTAAATCACCATTTGGTAACTATCAGTAATTATTTATTCAGGCAAGAATCATTAATGGCTGCTAAAAATGTACCACAAAGTTTACAGAGTCTGAAACCATGTGCCGTCAAGATAGTCAAAAGGGAAGAATAGTAACTTTGCAGGGAGAAGCCTGGCAGACACTACTTTGCCAGCCAAGCCCAGACTGAGGTTCACTCTACAAAATTATTGGCCTGTACTCTTAAATATATCAAAGTCAAGAAGACAAAGGATGAGAAATCTGTTCTGAATTAAAGAAAACTAAACAGATTTGAGAACTGAAGGTAACCCATGTACTGAGATTTTCTTTTACTATACTTGACAATAAATTAAATCTGGATAAGATCTGCAGAGCAGATCATGGTGCTGAGTCAACATTAATTTCCTCATTTTGAAAATTCGTTGTTACATAAGAGCAAGTTCTTGTGTTTCAGGGAAGACAAGCTCAGTATTTAGGGGCAGAGGCATCATGTCTGCAACTTCCTCTCAAACATTTCAGGAAAAAAATATATTTTGTGTGACAGTATGTGTGTGAGCCTGAGAGTGTGTGTCTTAGCATGTGAGTGTGTGAGCATGCGTGAAGAAAGTAAAGCAAAAGTAAAATGTTAACACTCAAGAAATTTGTGTGATGGGTAAAAGAAAATTCTTTGTGCTATTACAACTTTTCTTTAAAATTATGCCAAAATAAAAGTTACAGGGAAAAAATGAGCAGAATTATAGCACTTTACTTATGCATTGTACACTTGTCTTGTCAAGGCCCATCATGACAAAGACGAAATGAGTTCACCTTGGGTCCCCACAGCGCCCAGCACAGCGAGCACTTCAGACAATAAACGCTGACTTAACCGTATCTGCAATATAAAAGTTAAATGCATCTGGAAAAATGTATGCTGAGAAAATATAAAGGAATTTTTATAAAAAGTTTCAAGCAAAAAAGGAAGGAAGTGGATTAATTCAAAAGGTACCTTTTCCTCTCTCCAGGGCTACAGGCAAGGGATGGTAGTTGTGTGCGCCATATTTCGATTCCCTTTCAAAAACGTAATCAGAGGATAGAGGGCCTTGGACTGTTTTTTTAGTCGCAACGGATGTAGCAGAAGCCACTGAAGAGTGAACTCCTCGACGCAGCACGGCAACGGTCTGGAAACGTGCTAGTTTGGAAAACATCATGTCCTTCAGGTGAGAATACCGCTGACCTGGCCCAGGAAAAGAGGAGGCATCGAGAGTAAGAGTCTTCCCAGAGTTGATGTATGTCGACTCATTTAAAATTGTTGAGCATTTACCACAGTCCCCCCTCTAAAAAGATCAAGAAAATGAGAGAGAACTAAGACCTCTGGGAAGCCAGAAGGGGAACAAAGGGAAAAAGCATATAAATATTTACAGTAAAACCTGACAAGTGTTAAAGTAAGATGGGCTTATAGTGCGACAGGCTAGACGTCCAAGAGAACACAGAAGAAAAATGAGAAGAACAATGGATGGGAAGTCAGGGGCTTTTACTTCTTACTTACACCCTTCTGTACCACCTGAAGGTTTTATACTAAGTATACATGTTTGTTTGTTTACATCACTAGTGTTGAGAGGACACCAAGGACAACGAACTCACTCTGGGGGCGTCGAGGAAGGCTGGATCGCAAGGGCTTACGAGGGGCGGCATTGCCCAGCACTCAGTGTGAACCGCCAATGAGCAAAACTTAACACTTGGAGCTTGGCTCACTCCCCTGCAACTTGGCACACCCAGTAAACCCAGCACACTCAGGTATTGGCAAGCACTGAACAAGCCAACACTCAGTTTGCCAAGACTCACCAAGGACCCTTTCTTCCCACGGTTCAGATTAGAACAGATTTTCAACCCGAGATCCAGGGATGATCTTCAGGATCCAGTAATTCCTGAAATAAAATACAAAATTGTATGCATGTGCATTTGGAAGACAGTCCCTAGCTTTCATCAGATTTCATCTCAGGTATGTATCAATAACAACAAAAAAGTTATATGAGAAATACTAGACTGGACATAGCTAACAAAAATGCAAAAATATCTAGCTGTACTAGACCGAAATTTCCCAAATGCTATTGCTAAGGCTAAAACATTGATTTTAACTTTATTTCTTAGGCTGGGTAAGAATTAATGCTGTATTTGACCAACTATAAATTAAGCACATTAATTTTTGCTCTCATCCAATTACTAATAAAATACAGTGCTTAGGGGTCTCTAAAGTACACTTTCTGAAAAGAATTGTAGTCATAGTAAAAGCCTTAGACCAGTAACTTCACTCATAAGATTCTATTGTAAAGAAATACTCAGGAATGTGAATATTCACACATAAAAGATGTTCAGCATGAGAATGCTTCCACATAATCATATAATATGCTGCTATTTAAAATAATTACAGAAATGGAACAAAATATCCATTTTTCTGCAGAGTTCAGGCAGTTTTATTAAAAGAATAACAACTTACTGACAAAACAATGACATTCAAACATTACTAATACTCATCCTTAAGATTTTTAATGATGAACTCTGGGTATTTCATTCAACTGGGAGAAGTCCTGCAGTTAGATGCAAGATGATGTCCCAGAATCCTGTAAGCGTATTTCTGTTATAGAACCTTGTGTGTTCAAGTTACTGTGCTTGGCACTATACAAGAAACATGAGAAGAGAATAAAGATGGCTTGAAAGTAGCCAACATCAATGACTTTCTCTTCCAAAAAGGTCTGAAAAACTAGGAGAATAGAGTGGAAGATCCAAAGTCTGGAGACCAGGAATTAAACTCTAGCTGGGGTTCTTAAGAGTGTCTTTTGATAATTTTTCTGAACTTCAATTTCTCTGTTTGTAAAATGAGGATGAAGCCATTCAAGGTCATTACTCAGGATTAAACGAGAATGTTCAAGTGCCAAACCTAGCACAAACTGGACACTCAATTAGTTCCCTTCCTCCTTTAGATTCATAAGGAAATTAGGCTATTTCTGAAATATTAAAATCAATAGTGTCATGATTTCTTTTTTTAAACTGGAGGTTTTTTCTTTAAGGAAAAAAAAGTAAATTTTTTCTACTGATTATGACAAGAAAATTACCAACAATCGTACTTCGGAGATGTCCAATAACTTTTTTTCTATGCATAAACACTATACACATTAGCTTCTTTCACCCTCCCCCACAGAATTTAACACATAAATCAACTCCTGAAGATGCCCAAAAACCTCGCAGACTTTTGTCACGGGTCCCAACAGTTCAGGACACTTGTCTTCATGCCTGTCCCCCCACTAGAATCCTACTAGGCTCCCTTAGAAGACAGTAACCATGTCTTAAATTCACTTTGCAGCCTCAGAATCTGGCCCAAGTTTGGGCATTCCGTTGGCATTCCCTGTCTGTCAAATGAATGCGGTCATTTCTAAGCACACTTAGACGTGGAACCCCTGAAGCAGCAGGAGCAAGTGAGGGAGGGGCCCTCCAGCCCGACAAATCAAACAGCCCTCCGGGGGTGGAGCCCAGCTCCAGGACGCTAGCATTCGCTAGCATTCTCGGAGGCATCACCAGAAGTAACTAATCTATCAACAGTTCATTTATTAGATTTTGTGACCTTCCAGAGTCAAAATCACGTGTACCAGTGCGACCGGTCCAGGCTATTGTCATGCATTTAACCAAGACCCACACTCAGGTCCTGGAGAAGAAAACAAATTGCTCTTGATGGCAAGAAGTTCAACAATGAATGTTGTCAGCAATCCATCTACTCAATAACAAAAGTAATCCATTCTATTTCCATAAGAATATACCTAAAACAGAATTTCCATAAAAGGCTGCATTTTGAAATTTACTGTATACTATGAAATATATTCTTTAAAATCACTCAAAACCCAGTGAAATTCATCAGAGACACTTAAAATATTCCACTTGAATAAATTGTTTTACTCTGGCAAATATTTACTTTTCTTGAGGTAACCATTCACAAATATAGTCCTTTGTAAAAGTACTGCCAACAAGAGTATTTTGTTTTGTTTTTCTTACATAATCTGACCAAAATTCAACTCAAGTGTGTCACTGGCAAACGCCTTAAGCAGTACTATTTTTAAAAAAAAGGACTGGCCCAGCTAGACCACACCTTCCACACACCTCCAAATAGTGGTCCATTCATCACTATTTTAAAATGTATGAGGTTTATCCCATCCTCAAAATCTCAGCCAAGGGCATAAAATATGCACACAAGTAACAATAATAAAGGCAGAGTATGGAAGACAAATACAAATAAGACAGCCTCTTTGTGGAAAAAAAATGCCTTTTTAAGAATTTTTACTATAGTTTCCTGGGTTTTGGAGAGGGGGTGCAAAATTAACCTTGAACATTGTGAAAAATTATAGACCCGAAATAATAAACTTTTTATTTAAATCCTGCTTTAATCAAGATTCTCTCATACTTACATCTTTTTCATAGTCAAAAACTCTGAAGATGGAACCAGAATATCCTAGTTAAAGGAGTCTTTCATTTCTTGGAAATGTTTATCTCAAAAGGATAAGGAATTTTGATTACATACCTAAAAATTAGTTCCAGGTTTGAACTGAAAAAAAAGTTTTCCTACAGAAATTCTTACTCTTACAAACCAGAAGAAAAGTTTTAGAAATGAGAAACTGGAGATTAGAAGAAAAAAAAAAGAAAAGAAGAAAAACAAAAAATATATAACAAAAAAAAAAAAAGAAACTGGAGATTAATCATTTCTTAAAGATGCTTCGTTCCAAAGTCACTCTTCCTTTCCCTCCTTAATTTATTGCCTTCACTTATCAAATAGATAAAACAACACCAAGAAGGCAAGAGATTAAGAGTGACAAAGGGAAAAGATTGTTGGTCATTGAGAACAAGTTTCGCAATGAATTCAACCAAAATGTGTGATGCTGAGCACTGCTGTCAAAGGATCTCTAAGGAAGAAGTTTTCACACACTCAAAGGCCCGTTGGCCCCGATCCCTTGACAGCATCTAATCAATCTCCGCGTTACAGGAAAACAAGGCTCTACTTCCCTAAGGCTGGAGAAAAAAAAGAGAAGTTGTGGGAGCGGAGCGATGGGCAGGTTGGCTACAGGGCCCAGGAGCTGCCCGGGAGGGCTCGTCTCCCGCCCTAAAACCAAAGCCACCGTGTACTGAGCTGCTCCGCTGTGTCCCGAATGCACCCTCCTGGCCTCAGGCACCCGGGAACCTAGGGTGTCCTCGGTGCGCGGAGCCCACATGCCACATTCCCGGAAACGCGGGGTGCACGGGGGCCGCGGAGCCAACGCGCAGAGACCTCTGGCGCTTGGGGCCCGCGGACCCGGAGGGCAGAAGGCAGGCCCCGCGCCGGCTGCGCCCGCTCCGGAGGGCGAAGGTGCCACATCACGGCCTCGGCCCCCTCTCCCCCTCTCGTCCCGGGGATGCGCCACACCCCTGCCCGGCTGCCGGGCCCCGTGATGCCCGCCGCGGAGGCGGAGCGTGCCCGGCGGCCCAGGCCCAGCGCGCCCCCTCGGCCCGCTCCGCGGAGCCCCGGCCCGGAGCCGCGCACGCCCGTCCGCCCCGCCCGCCGCCGTGTGGGGCGCCCAGGCCCCCGCCCGCACCCCCGCGCCGCGCCGCAACGCCCGCGCGGATACCTGCCTGCGCCGCCGGGCCGACCAGAGACACGTTGCGTCAGCGAAGCTGGAGCTGCGACCGCGACGCGTCACCCAGCTTAAAATGCGGCTTCCGCCCCGCCCCGACACGCCCTCGCCGCCCATTGGCCGACGAGGAGCGCCGGGGACCAATCGCCGCTGGCCTCCTTCGCCCCGCCCGCCCCGCGGCCGCGCGTCGCAGACGCAGCGTAGCACCTCGGGTTGCAACCGCGCTCGCGCCTCCCGGGCGCGGCTACCCTGGCCCAATGCGAGGTCCCTCCGCTGGGCGCCCGCCTGGCCCGTGCCTTTCCCTCGGTCTCTCACTGCCCCCCCTTTGCTGATGAAAGACGAGGCCCGAAGGGATGAAACTTCGCTGGGCCCCCTCGGTCTCGAGGCGTTTCCTGGGCCCCCACCGCTGGGGCCGGACCGCGGGCTGGACCTCCAGCCCTGGCCCCTCATGGTGGTATTCCCAGTCACTTGCGTCGCTCAGCCTCACGTGGGGCGCCAACGTCAGCTCCGACCTAGACAGGCCTGCGGGCCCTCTAGCCCTTGCACCCTGGTGTGCTGCGGTGCTGTCTCACTTCTGAACCCACCCCCCAGAAGTCATCGCTGCCGCTGGAAAACACTCTGCCCACTCCCTCGTGGCTGCTCGTAGATCCTTAAATGACCACAATACACTCAGTTTGTCTGCTGCGCCCTCCACAACCCGTTCTAAAACTCAACTCAAAATGGACAGTCCAGGACAATCATGTTAGAATGGAAGGGACTGGAACACCGTTTAGTCTACAATACTTTTGTTGTATATTGGGTAAACGGACTAGGAGAGGGCAAGCGACTTCCCAGAGTTATCCTGAGGGTGAGGGAAAACCCAGCCCTGTGTGCCACCACACTTTTCAGAGGGCAGTTGCGGACAGCCACAGGGACAGAGGACTGAACTCCACACAGTGTTCCATTAGACCCACGTGATTAGTCAGGGTCCCACCTGGAAACAGATGGTACACTCCAAAATGTAAATTGGAGTTTTACTTGTTAAAGAAATTATTTAAATGCGGACAGGTAAACCCATAAAGGGTAGAAAAGTAACCTAGGGCCCTTGAGGAGAGGGGGACATTGTCAACCCTAGGCCTAAAGGGAGAGTGTTCCAGAACCCAAAGAGAGAAAGAAAGGAGAGGCCATCTGCCTGGGTGGTGATCATAGGTGACCCCGCTGGAAGGGAGCTAGGGTGATGAGGATTCCAACCTCTAAACTCTTGCTAGGGTTATCCATGGGCTAAACCCATTAGAAAGCCAGAGAGACAGATTCTGCAGGTCAGCCTCCTGGGACACAAGGCAGATAGTCGATGGGGTTGGAGGACAAATGGAAAACATTCAACACACATAACCAGCTGAGCAGAAAGTCAAGTCAATTCTGTATGGTGTGGGCACAGAGACAGAACTGTGAAACAGCAGGGCCCAGGTCTGCAGATGTCCAGAGCAAGTCCCCAAAAAGGGATTCAGTCCTTCCTGGCTCCATCTGCCCTAGACCAAGATTACTTACTCCAATTGTTATGGCCGTGCCCTCTCTGGAGTTCACTGAGGGTAGAACTTTGCCTCTTTCCTTTTTTTTTTTTTCCTTTTAATACAGTGTGATTGAGTTCTTGGAAGTTAGCTCCTGCACAGGTGTGTAAAGGCAAGCCCAGTTCCTGGACCTCTTACAAAGTACAGGAACTCCCTGATATGCCTTTAAAAGAAGGAGCAGGTGCTTCTGAGTTCATGAAGGGAGCACAACCCAAGATTCTGAGCCATGTCATAGGCTGGAATGCCTTTGGACCCACAAATAAGTTACTCCTTAACAAATATGCTTTTATATGCACGAAACTGCTGAGCATGTCTGGGTTTTATATCTTCCCTATTATCAGAAAAATGCAACAGTACAGAGAGCACGATAATATTTTATTGTTTCTCTATCAGCAGTTGTTTTTCAGCTTAACTTGGCCTTGGAGACCTAGACTTGAAAACAGCTTGTTTTCAACCAAGAGACAGAGCTGTTCCATTTGTATATATTTTATTTGTACAGTCTGGAAACAAAAGGACAGAACATACATTACAAAGATTTTTGAGCCTCTAAAATTCTCAGATTCCAGTCATTAACTATAGGGGAACCATAAAATGGGAAGATATTAAGGACTGATCCCGGGGTAAGACTTGAGCCCCCACTTGGGGAGGGTTCTTGACTGTGCACGGGAAAGAATTCAAGCACAAGCCAGAGTTAGAGAGGGAATAAGGCTCCACAGACAGACACTTGTTCTCCTCTCAAAGACAGAGAATGAGAGAGATCCAGAGTGCCCAAGGAATTCAATTTAAATCTGTTTTCCTTTCCCGGGATGGGTATGCAGCGTCAAAGCCCTGGGAAAGTAGTCCATAGTAATCTCAGTGGGAATCTTCCTGTAGGTTCCCTGTGGTCTGGCATATGCTGATCTAGCAGCACATAGCAGACTCTGAATACAACCTGGTTTGATACTTAGTCAATTTCTGTAGTTCTCATGCCTCTTTCTTATATTAATCCCATAGTGGATACCCAAACCTAAATTAATTTCTTTAGTTCATTTGACATGTCCCTTGAGCATCTATGTGGCTGATGCTGCCAAGGGTCTCACACCAGGCAAGAGCATGGGAGCCTCTTTAGTGAGGAGGGAGAAGTTCAGGAAATAAATTCTCCTTCAACACGTGTGATTTGAAATCTTGCAACTTCGACTAGCTAAAGAAGCTGCAACTACAAACAAAAAAAAGGGAAAGCATTCTTGATTTTCTTATACAGGAAACTCTCAACTCTTCAATGACCAGAAAAACAATTTATGGGTTGTGCAGGCATTTTGCCTTTTATTTGTTCCTTCATTGTCCAACTTGTTATTTGTAACTAGTGTAGCCTACATACACTTGGGCTGGAAATGATTAAAAAGGAAAATCCAGGCTGACAGCCAAAGAAGAAGTCTAATAATGAGGCTTAGAAAATAAGTGCTCGGTGATTTTTACCCAGCAGGAGAAATTCTTCTCTCCCCCACAAGATTATATTCACCCTAAAAAGAAGTCTTCCAACAAAAGACTCAGCAATGTATACAGCTCGTGCCTCCTGCTGGTATGGCACTGAGGTAGGACAGGCATTTGTATCTGGAGGAGAGTAAACCTCTTTCAAGTGCAAGATGGCAGGAATCTGGCCAGAGCAAGTGGAGCAAAACAGTGACAGGAGCTGGAGATGAATTGTTGATAAAAGTTCTAAACTTAAATCTAAAATGAGGACGATAGGCAGAGATTCAGAAATTTTTCAGTTAAAATGTTGGTTTTGATAGGAGGGTAAGCCTGCCTGTATTTTTCTCTCTTTGGTATCTGAATTCCACCTAAGAACTCTAGCTGCAGCTCCTGTCCTTCCTTCCCCACGTGACACTCTCCCTGGCTCCCCAGGCCACTTAGCACTACCTGTCCGTTTGTCATAGTACTGTCCACAGCCATTGTTTAACCTACTGTATAGCTCTAGCCCTATCTATGTCTTATTCTTCCCAACCACGCGGTAAATTCTCGAAGGTAGAACCTGTCTTGCAGGATTCTTACAGCCTCCCAGAACCTGTCAACTTGTTGCTTTTAACAGGAATTATTATTCTACACTTGTCCCTACTTATCTTTGTCCTCATGGGCAGGAATTAGAGGCCAAGGAAGTTGCCATTATGAGAGGATAATCCTGGGGTTCCCAAACCCCAGGTGGCCCAAAGCCTTTCCACTCCTAGAATAGAAACAATTCAGATTAAAACCCTAGAAGCTTGGGTTGAAGGAAGGAGCATACCTTAAACCATTAACACCTTGCTACTTGTCTAAGTGCTGACAGAATGTCATCTGGTCATGATAAATTTATAAAGCTGAGTGCTCGGGAGAAGGGGATGGACCAATCCCAAGTATGACACATGAAATCTGGAACTGAGCTGGGTTCAGAAAGAGAGCCCCTGAGAGTATCTTTGGGGTTGATGACTATAAATGGAAGACACTGTGTGCCTGGAAGGCTGTTTAGGAAAAGAGAACAGAAAATACCAGAAGAAAGATAGAGACAAACCAGGCCTATTTGGCTCACACAGCTAGAAGGGAAGTCTATTGAAATCAACTCAATCGGAAATGTTTAAAGAGAAAAGCCTCGTGGAGCTAAAAAATCAGCTAATTCTCATATTGAAACATAATAATGTTACTTTGAACATATGGATTAGAGATGTAAGTGTTTAATAGATTTTAGAACTGAAAAGCTTTAAAGACCTAATCCAACACTTTTAAAGACAGGGAAATCCAAGGCTCTGAGGTAAAGGGCCCCAGCCAGTCTTACGACATCGACACTCATCATGTCTCAAGCTTGAGACACTTGCTCAGCAGAAAGAATTTCAACTAAAAACAAAAAAAGTTAAATTATTTGGCAAAAATTTGAGTAGTGAGTTAGCAGCATTTATTTGAAAAATATTTATATTGCTCATTAATTTAAAAATAAAATAAGAGAAACCTCAAGTGCTAGTTAAATATTTACATCCTTATCTACTCAGGTACAAAAAGCTCAGTATATTTAGCAATGATTTTTTTTCTGATTGATTCCATGAAGGCTATCTCTGAGTGCCAAAACATGGATAGCTGATTACTTTTCTTTGGAGGACTTTAATTCTGACTCTTTTGTTGAACTATAGCAGTAGTAGTAGTAGTAGTAGTAGTAGTAGTAGTAGTAGTAGTAGTAATAATAATAATAAATAAAATAAAGTTTTCTCCTGAAATTATTGACTTAAATAAATTGGTTTTAAGATTTTTTTAATTTAAAAATTAAATGCTATTAAATAAATATAATATGGTAATATAAACCATTTTATCTTTGTTGAAGACAGAATTTTAACACAAGTTGTTTATCATTTTGGAAAGTCGAGCCACAGACAGCAATGCCAGTCCTGGTATTCAAGTCACCAGTATGCTCTGTATTTGTGGCTGTCACATCCTTAATAGTATATGGTCCTATTTTCTTTTGACCCGGATTCTCTCCCAAAAGGATTTTCGTGATAAAGATGAATTAAATCCTTAAATTGGAGGAGAGGGATGGGAATTATATTCTTCCCTGCCACCTCACATTTGATTTCTTCCGTTGATTAAACCACTTTACTTTTGTTTTCCGACGTCTAAATTAATTTAAACACAGACTGAAGCAGCAGAAGACGCCCACTACATTAGCCTTCTTATTTTCGATTCAATTTTGAACTGTTTATGCCGTGCTTCCTAGTTTACAAAGCACCATGCGGAGCTCCAAGAGTCCACGGATTGAACAAATTGCAGTTCATTCCTCCAGAGGTGTGAGTCTGACTTGTCAGCATTCTAACAAATGCTTTCGCTGACTCCGGGGCACCTGGAATCCAGATGTACAGCAGCTGAGGTTAGCTCCAGAAGTCAATCCTGACTCTACCACCCCGTGGCTTGGTAACCCGAGATCCCACAGCTCACTTACCTGTCTCGTAAAATACATTATCCTGAGAATCACCCAGAGACGTGACACTCTGAAACAGTGGTCCCCAACCTGTTTGGCATCAATGCTACTATGTGAATCTGATGCCTGATGATCTGAGGTGGAGCTGAGGCGGTGATTCTAGAGGGCCTGAAAATACAGATGAAGCTTCACTGGCTGGCTTGCCTGCCACTCACGGCTCACCTCCTGCTGTGCGGCCCTAGGGTTGAGGACTCTTTATCCAAAACAGCCAGCTACTTCTAAGCCACCCAGCAGCTCCAACCATGAGTGGTGTTATTACTTTTATTTACAGTGATGAGTGAAGTTTCTTTTGCAAGTCCACGTGATCATTGCCCAACCTTGAACTTTCCCCCTTCTGCAGATTCTTATTGAAATTTAAATAAATCATATATTACACTTAGAAAGCTAAGTAACTGTCGTTTAAAAAAGGCAACAATACTTTATTTAGAAAAGACAACCTTTTTTTGCTCTTAGGTAGTGACACTCAGCTCAGAAGTGGTTCCTGCTTGGGCCCTACACACAGCCACTGGAGAGTTCTCTGTGCTGCTACTCAGAGGTTGGAAAGCCCGCTGGGCGTGGTTGCATGTCAGGAATGCTACTCGGAGCTGACCTTCTTCAGGTCGATATACAAGCTTTGGTAATAGCTTCGCGTGTGTGTTAATTTTCTAAAGGAAGCTTGAAATAAATCCAGGGGGATAGCCCAATTCCCCACCCAGCAGATTGTCAGAAACAGTTTCAATTCTCTCTTTAATTTCCAAAGATTGATACTGGAAGAAACTTTGAAATCCTTCAAATTACATAGAGTATCTAGCTCTTTATTTTTCTTCCTCTCTTCCTTCCTTTTTTTTTTTCCTTGTGAACTCTGTAGAACTACTTTCTTCTCTGATATTATCTCCTCCAAGTAACTTCTTTTTGTTTTGTAAGCAGTTAATAAAATTGATTCATTTACAAATCAAAGCAAATTTGATTCATTAACAAATCAAAGCACATTAAAAAGCAGACCCCGAGAAATCTCCTCCTGCCCCAGCCCTATGCAGCCCACATCGCTCACCTTGGGCGACGCTGGAAAGACTTTGTGTATTCTTCCAATGATTTTTCTTGCAAACAGAAACAAATACAAATACACGTCATTATTTTCTCCACTTTATAAGAGCTGCTATCGCAGGTTGTACGCACTCTTTGTACCTTGCTGCTCCCTCTGCCCTTGCGCTCTCTGTGTCAACAGGAGAGGTTGCCCTTCTTCCTTTGCTTATAGCTTCATTAATAGCCCTGTGTTGCTGGATGCTGGAGTACCTCCAGTCTTTTGTATGGGGATGTCACAACAGATAACCTCAGTTTCTGACATTTCATGAAGGAACATCTGCAGGTTAAATTTCTAGATGTGGGATGGTTGAGTTGAAAAAAACTGGCCAACATTTTCAATTCCAAGGCTGGGACATCCAATTACAGGGCTCGGAGAAGAATAACTCAAGCTACCCTGTATGTGGTCCATGGACTGGTACCGGTCTCTGCAATGACATTGTGCAAACATCGAGAGGCGTTAGAAAACTTAGAGTAATCGTCCAAGTGCATGAGCATTTTTCTAAGTAGTTCATTTTTATTGCTTTTATCTATCTGTGATGACTGGAAAGAAAAAAATTACTCCAATGGCTATGCAAAAGTTATGAACAACCTTTTTTATTAATGTGAGATTTCCTTTCAAATCATTTCAAATTCAGTAAAGTTTTTTACCCAAACTTCGGAAAAACTTGTGGAAAAACAGGACTGCTCTCAAACACCAAAGAATAAAACAAAATTAACGAAGAAACGAAAACATATTTCAGTCACTTAACAGCAGTTGATTGAATACTAACATATTTCAATGTTGGAGATCAAAGATCCACAAAATATATGAATGAATTACCAGGGACAGAGAGAGTGGAAAGCCTCTCCCAGATGGAAAGAGCAGACAGTGACACAACATGATGTAGAGGTGCTCAGTGGCATGGTGAGGCCTCACCTGCAAAAGTACCTGCAGAAAAGCCATGTGTCAAGGATGAACCTGTCTGCTAGGATACCAGTCTCCAAGAAGTGGGAAGGAGATATAAGATGAGACAGGATTGTGCAGGAAGAAAATATTAGAAACTCTATTTAGATTTTATAATCTTATCCTTTTAAATATATATATATATATGTGTGTGTGTGTGTGTGTGTGTGTGTGTGTGTGTGTGTGTATGTATGTGTATATATATTTATTTATTTATTTATTTATTTATTTATTTATTTATTTATTTATTTATTTATTTTGTAAAGGAAATAAATCTGTTAGCACTATAGTATATGTATGCAATTTAAACAAGTTTATGTATTGGGGCTGCAGGCTCACTATTTTTTACTCTGAAAGCTATGAGATCAGAAGAGCTGAAAATCCACTGCACTGGATACGTGGAATACTAGAGGGCAGGTATTTGTCTGTCTTGCTCACCACTGCACCCCTGGACACAGCACCTGACATGCAGCAAGGCAAACGGGATTATATGGGCTCTGCTACAGCTTCAGAAACTAGTACCTGCATCAAGGGGCCAGCTGCTTCTGCAGGTGTGGCTGCTGAATATTAAGTGTCCAGAGAGAGAAAGGACAAAATATCTGTCCTTTCATGAAGCTGTTATTGAAAAATAGTATTTTTGCCTTGTGGAGTTGAAAGAAAAACTAGAATCAGCTGGCAGATGGAATTACATAGGTTTATTCTCCATAAACACATGAGAAGCATGGATAGTAACTGGTTAATGGATACAAGGTTTCTGCTTAAGGTCATAAAAAAGTTCTGGAACTAAATGATGGTTGCACAATATTGTGAATTACATAATGCCACTAAATCAGACACTCATAATGGGTATAATGGTAAATGTTATAGTATGTGTATTTTCTACATTTAAAAAAATTCCCTTTTTTAAAAAAATATTTAGAAGTGTGGTTCACCTGTAAATTATTTTTATTAAGTCGCTTGTGAATTTATGGCACAAGACACGCATGGCGTCTTTGTGATGTCTCCAGAATAGTTGTCATTTGTAATATTACCAAATAGACTTCCAGGGAAGAAAGCTAATTTCGAATTAGAGATCTGCTTGAATTTTGGTCTTTAAAAAGATTTTATCAAAATCTTGCTTGAAGATAAATGAGGTTTTTAAGGATCAAAGAGTCGGTTAATCAGAATTAAGTATCTGAATTCCTGGGACTTAGAGTGACTTAGTCAGGCATAATGATGTACCCAAAAAGCCTGCTGTGCGAAACTAGACTCCCTTAGAAAAGTGTATTAATGGAAGAATGGAATTTTTTTAAAGGAGTAAACCGTTGTTTAACAGTTGTGTTAAAACTTTTCTGCACATTTGTGGTCACTTTAGACCTCATGAGTATGGACTTCCAAGAGACTTCTCTAAATTTCCCCCAGATCCAGCCCCGCTTACCTTAGGATCTGCAGGTTATTTAGAACTAAAGAGAACATCGGTCCCTTTTGTAAATGTATGAAAAATACACATAAGAGAATGGGTCACAAGAAGGGAATGGATTTTTTTTTAAGTCATTTTGCACGATTGTCCACTAGGATCCTTTGTGTGGACTGTCATCTGCCCCAATGCTCTTTGTGAGGGGGTGGGGACACATTAGAGGGAGGGAATCTTGCAGGGGACCACTGTGTGACCAGAAGCTGCCTAAGACAACGGTTTATTGAAAATGCTGTCCCCACTTGGGGCCCAGTTCCAAGCCTTGGGGTCACCTAAGTATGACAATTTATATAATTTGGCAATAAGAACTTTAACATTTACCAAAACACACACTATGTGCCCCTCAGAGGCTTAGAAAATTTAGGAAGCCAGCCTAAGACTGCAGAGCTAGTAAGTGGTAGAGAGAGGACCATCCTCCGCTTAGTTCCACAAACTGCTATGGTCCTATCTTCCCTGCGCCTGGGACCCCCTTTGCCTGAATAAATCCCATCACTCAAAACAGTTGTGGGTATAGAATGGGTACTCAGTACACATTACGGCAGGGAAAAGGGGAAGAGGGAAGGAGGGAAGAGAAGCAATGAAATACCCTTTCTTTCCAATACTGACCTGTAACTGCAAAATGCCCCAACAGCTCTCGGTCATTTAAAACTACTTCTAATCAAATCTCTCACATGATGGCAGCCCCATATGCAATTTAAATCACCCTGGAGTGGTTAGGCTCAGGTTTCAGGCTCTGCTCCTTTCTTCCTAGCTGTGTGACCTTGGGCAACTCATATAATCTCACTGAGTGAGTTTCTTAGGCAATGTGGGTTACTTTGGGCAAGTCGTGCCTCTCTAAGACTCAGTTTATTTTACCGGTAAATGAGGGGGTTCATCAGTGAGCAGAAGATCTGACAAGATACTTACTTCATCAAAATGGAAACCCAAGTGGCCAATGGGCATGTGGAGAGGTAGTCAACATCATTACCCATCAGGAAATGAAAATTAAAACCGCTATGCATACTACTACATACCTTCTGGAATCATTGGGATGGAAAAGGTGGTCAATCCTAAGTGTTAGGAGTACATGGAACACCTGGAGCTCTCATTCATTGCAGGTAGAAATGTAAATTGCTACAACCACACCAGAAAACCGATCAGCCCATCTACGAAAGGTAAACATGTGCATACCCAGTAACTGCAGTGGAAACGGATTTATGGAAAGATAAGTATAAAACTGTTTAATCAAAATGGCCAAAAAGTATTCAACTACCCAGCAGCAGTAGAATGGATAAATAAGTTGTGGCACGCGTGTGCAATAACACACCAACAATAATAGGCAGGAATAGTATACAACTACTGTATCTACAGCAACATGGATGACACTCATAAATAATATTGAGCCAAGGAAGCCAGACACAGAGAGTACTTAATATAGGATTCAAGTTTTATAATTAAAGGAAAAAAATAAGCACAGCTAAAGTATGCTGTTAGAAGTCAGGACAGTGGGTACCTTTGGGGAGATAATTATTAGAAGGAGATACAAGGGGGTTCTGGGTGCTTGTAACATTTTGTTTCTTGCTCTGGGCGCTGATTATAAAGGTGTTCTGTCTGTGAAAACCCACCAACATTTTTGCAGCTCATACATTCAGTTTTCTGTATGTTTATTAAACAGCAATAAAAATTTTGTAAATAAGATAGCTGGGCCAGGTACAGCGTCATGTTCTTCCCAGCTTCAGCTGGAATGATAACTCCCTTCCCTGTGCCAGGTACTAAGATAAGTGCATTCCACATAAATTCTCCTGTACTCTTCTCTTAGTCCTCTGAGCCAGGCAGTGTGGTGAGAATACTGAGGCCCAAAGAGTTGGAGAAATTGCCAAGTTCCATTTTGACAGAGAGGTGGAAGTGGCTCTGAACCAGGCCACTCAGAGACCAGGGGCCTCACCTGTAGTCCCCAAAAACCACAGCCCAAGAGAACCAGCAAGGGTTAGAAGTGGCAAGAGTGGCTTTCTCACTGAATCCCAGCAGAGCCCCTAATGAGTGTCTCTGAGCATTGCTCTCCTTCGGTCTCCACAGGCCGGGTGCTTCTGAGTTGTCCTCCCCCTGGAGGGAGGAAGGGGTACACTTTCTTTCCCTAAGTCTGTCTTCCCACTTCTTCTTAAGCTCTTACACACTTTCCTTCAACTGACCTTAAGGTGGAATCACGTTTTTAAGTGTGCTTAGCATTTATTGAAGGATTTCTTATGTTAGCCTACTCATAACTTGAAAAGCTAGTTAGATAGGTTCTTACAGGTTATTTCTGAAAAGGCAAATACATTGATCTGTGCCCACAAAATGAATGGGGGTCTCTCAATACTAGAAATACTCTCTACTCCCTCATATATAAGGCTCCTTGGCTACATGGTTTCAACTGGGAGTCTAAAATGTCCACCTTTTAACATCAGAAATCTATGACCAGTGGATAGCCCAAGTCTGAAAAGTAATCTACCAGGCTCTTTGTGGGCTATTAAGAACTTGTAAAATAAGTCTAGGAGTTAATACTCTAGAAATCTGGTAGGTAGGTAATGATTTAATTTGTAGCCACTAATGAAAATTCTGTAAAGTTGCTTTGCTTTTGCTATGAAGTGGCCCTAAATGTGTCTTTGTATATATTGGCTACAAGTGTAGCTACAATGTATATGTTTAGCCATGGTCCGAAAAGGATGGCATGAGAAAGTAGTGTTAGAGTATAAATAGGCTCTATTCATGAATGCTAGCTGGTGGGTGGAGGGGGAACCTATAGACAACTTCTGATAATTATAAAATTAGTTAAGAGCTTTGCTAATTAGAGAACAAGAAATAATCCAATGAGAAATCATTACCAAAAAAATTTATTAGACAAACACACCAATAGATTGAGTCTAAGGATTTGGTTGGAAAGACACTGGCCTTTTGAAGCAGCCGAAGTCTGAAGTCACACACTTCAGAGCATGACTCTGATAAAATTTGTAGAAACAAGGTCAGGAAATACAGCATTCCATGCTAGTCCACAAACAGGTTAGCTTCCCACCTGCTCCCTAGCCCCTCTCTTACTGGAGTCTTCTGTGATTCTGGTACCTGAGGAGCGAAATGTTTTGAACATTACAGAAATTCTACTTTGTTACAGATCTTGCCTCTGTGCACCTGAACTGCCTGTTCTTGACACATGGAATGTTGCTTTAGGGAAACCAACTCATAGTTATTGAGGGAGTGTTTAGCAACTTGTAAAGTGAATAAAATAAGAGCCGCTACTACAGTAACTGCATTTTTAATCTCTTCTGGCGTCAGTTGTCTTTTAGAAAGTATGTTTAGAAAGTATGCATGTTTGGAGGGGCACATTTTTATTTTTTAGAATAAAAGAGTCTTATTAGTAAATAGCATGTAATTAAATATTTATTCTCAAATCTTGTGAGAATCACATGAAGTCTTTATTTATTATTATTATTATTTTTTTAGCCTACAGCACCTGGTCTTCCTAGGTGGTCTCCCATCCAAGTACTAACCAGGCCTGACCCTGCTTAGCTTCCAAAACCACATGGGGTTGGGTTTATTCAGGGTGGCATGGCGTAGATGAAGTTTTTGTTCAATGTGAGAGAAAGGGGGGATATTTTCTATCATTCCTGATCATAAAAGAACTAGATATTTCAAGATGACCATAATATGTTCATAATACCAGCGTACTTTTACTTTATAGGAAGTCACTGATCATTAAATTTAATTATCAATGGCATAGGCTATCAAGAAATAGCAAGGAATATGTAGATATCAGTGGGCCTCAATCAAATAAAGGTGAGAATGAAACATACGTGAGCTAGCTGGGGATGTCTGGGTTTCTGATATGGGCTACAAATCATGTTACACAGAAAACCAAAGGAAGAGTATTCCAAACGAAGCTGGCAAGAGAATTTTACAGAAAAATTAATTTAGGGGAGATAATAAAAGCAGTAGTTAAAATACACATCCACGAATTAAGTTCCTGCAGTTGAATCCATTATGAATATGCTTTCTGATTCCATAGAAGCTCTCTATACCCAAGAAGTATTTCTTTCACAGTCCCTTACAACCTTACCCAAGAAGTATTTCTTTCACAGTCCCTTACAACCTTTTGCTTGTTCACTGTGCCATCATGGAGAGTCTGTTTGCTTTCAGGTCAGAATCTTAGATGAAGCTCTAAATATATTGAGTTTGTGCTTTTAAAAAATAGTCCAATTCACGTGTTTGCTGAGGACCCAGCTGCTCCGCATTGGGAGCCTAGGAATCTCTGGACAGATACATTAGCCAGGACTGAAGTTTTAGAGTATCAAACACTGCAAATCAAAATAGGCAGTCTTGTCAATAACATGGCAATAAAACTGGGGGGAAAAAATAGGCTCATGCACAGACCTCGAGATTTTAGTTGAACCATTAGTCCCTTCGTTATAAGTTTTATAATGGCATTTGGGGCCAGTGCTGTGGTTTGTTAAAGCTACCCTCAGAATCTGGCAGAGCAGCACGATCGTATCTACCTGTATCTACTTCCGCAGGTAAGTCTAGCTACAAAGCTGTTAGATCTCCCAGCACAAACTTCAGGTCTTCTCAGAAAAATAAAGCACCCATTGTCTCAGGAATAGCCTGCAGGGAGTTTGCCTGGAACAAGAATTCTGCTCAAGTTCGAATCCTAAAGCAAGATCTGAAAACGTTGAGTTTTATGCATTTAAAACATTGGCCTTTCCTCCGCGGTCTTGTGTGCTCACAGGCCCAGCGCTCCCGGATTTGTTCGGTACAGGGGCGGAATAGCTGGGTGTGGGCCAGTCATCAAGTATGAATACGGAAACAATCAGCTATGAGAAAGGACAGCTCTTTACCCTCTGAGTGAGCTAAAATCTTTGAGGATTCCATGCTAAGTGAGAGCAGCTGGTGGGCTGGAGGTCTCGGCGCCAACACCCAGATCCTCAAAAAGCGTCCTTGAACTGGTGAATGAAGCCTGACCGAGAGTGAAGAGCCAGGTCCAGGGGCGGGAAGATTTTAAATACCGCAGATCTTCGTCACCCGCCACTCCGCCCTTGAGGACTACGTGGATGAAGGGGGTCCTGGCGGCGGGTAGGGGCGCGGCTGCGAGTCGGCGGGCGGCCTCCCCCTGCCCTCTGGCGGCGCCTCGGGGCAGCTGGGCAGGGAACCCGCGAGCGGCCACCCGCGCACCAGGAGGGGGTGATGGCTGCGCGTCAGCACCCCTCATGACGACGCCACTCACTCTTGAGTCCCGACAAAGTGGGGGCCCAGAGGAGCTCCGGGTTCACAGGTGCGGGGTGTAGAAAGGGGTCAGGTAGGAGGGCCCGAGGAAGGGCGCAAAGGGACCTCCGGCGGCGGCGGCCGTCAGCGGGAAGGAGGCGGCGGCCGGGAACACGACGTTGGCCGCAGAGTAGGAGGGGAAAGTCTGGAACGGAAGCGCGCCCGGGCCTGGGGGACCCGGGCTGCCCCCAGTGCAGCCGCCGCTCCCCGCCGCCCCGGGCTGGGGCGCGCCACCCCCCGTCTGCGCCGCGCCATCCGCCCCGGGGTTCTGCTTCTTCCACTTGGTCCTGCGGTTCTGGAACCAAATTTTGACCTGCGTCTCGGTGAGGCTGAGCGACAGCGCGAGGTTCAGGCGCTCGCACACCGACAGGTAGCGCGTGGCTCTGAACTTGTTCTCCAAGGCAACCAGCTGCTCGTAGGTGAAGGCGGTGCGCGCGCGCCGCGGCTTGGCGCAGCTGGGCTCGGAGCGTCGGCGTCGCGGCCGCGGGGAGCACGGCGAGCCAGGGGACCCGGCCAGGCAGCCTGCGCCGCGCTCCCCCGCCAACGCCGACGCCGCCGCCCCCGGCTGCGGAGAGCGCACCGGGCCCGCCTGCAGGCGCGCAGCCCGCTCCGGATGCAGCCGCCTTTCCGCGTCCTCCTCCTCCTCGGCCTCCGCCTCCTCCGCCTCGGAGCCCTCCAGCGGGGACGCCGCCCCCGCGCCTCGCCCCGCAGCATCTAGGGGAGAAGGAGACGGTGACCAGAAGCCCGGAACCATCTAGCCTGTCCCGGTCCCCAGGCCTCCTCCTTGTCCTCCCCAGGGCACGCGGCTCTTCCCGCGATCCAGCTCCCAGCTCTGCCCCTCTTCCGCATCGCCCTTCCCCCACCTGCGACCACACGCCCTAGCAAGCCCTTCCTAGGAGTTGGGGTTTAGGGGTGCAGTGTCCCCTTGCCCTTTATTCATCTGCCACTTAGTAGGCATCCAAGAAGTGTATACTGAATGAATGACACCCCACATTAAGAAAAAATAATGACCTATTGGACAACCTTATGGGGGGGGGCGGGTAGGATCATTGTACATTAAGACATCGCGACGTCAAGTGCGTTTAGGGCTGTCTCTCCAGTTACTAGAAGCCTATTTTAGTCTGGGACTGCTAGCAATTAAAAAAGAAGTTATTAAGCCCCCCCCCCCAAGTGAAATTCTCCCTTTCCCATCTTCTCTCTCCTGCCGTGTTAATAGAGTTTCAGATTTGTGCGGGGCCGGATCGATAGATGTCATCTATTAAAGGTAAGTTTTAATCGAACAATATTAGGATCAGACAGGGAAAGGGGTTTGAAGTCGGTACCTGCAAGCTGTGGGCAGGAGATATGCAGGCACCAGTAATAGAATATCGATCACGGGGTGGGGGGGAGGGGAGCGCGGCCCCTGCGAGGGGCGATCTGAACAATTACCCGGCTGACCGCCGGAGCCGAAGCGCAGCCGCCAGAGGCGCCCGGAGCCCCCAGACAACCACCGCCAAACCGGGGGCGGAGAAACGCGAGGATGCGCGGCTTCCAGCCTCTCTCCAACCTGCTCCCCCGAACCTCGGCGTCGCTCCAGGGATTCTCGTGCCCACTCGCCACCCAGCACGAGTCCTGCTGTCTTTTGTCTTTCCTTCCAGACACAAACTTTCCTGGACCCCTCATCAGGTGTCCACCAGAGTTAGGAGTAAGTCAAAAAGAGGCCGGGAGAAAGGACCGAAAGTCTCCCACCACCCCACCCCCGCCCCGCTCCCTCCCCCAGCCCAGTCCACTATGGGATCTCAGAGTCAGCGTTTGGGGCCGCGGAGTCTCTGGATGGTTGGAAGAGGGTGCTGGGTGCGTAGACCTGATCTTGCTGCTCACGAAGCCCTCGACACCTGATTAAGCCTCCGCTTCCTCATCCATAAAATGGGGCGATGTTTTAATCATGCTGTCTACCTCGCAGGTTCTGAAGTTTTTCTGATTTTTATCCCAGTCTCTAGCCCAGGTCCTGGCACGTGGCGGACGCAGTAAACGCCCAAAAAGTGAATGAGACTGGGCAAGGTGGACGCTGGGTGTCAGTTTCCACTGCGAACAAATCAGAGCTGTGATGCTTACTCGCTTGGCGCGCGAGCAGGGATGAGGCTCCTGTGGGAAATCCCTCACCTGTGGTGCTGGGGGCCTCCTTTCTGCCTCAGTACAATTCCAAGACAGGGGCTACACTTCGTCCTGTGCACCTTCTCTCTTTAGGTAAGATGCCGCTAAGGGCCACTCAGCGGGTGCTTGGTTGCACCCGCCCCCTGCCACGCACACACACACCTCTCCATCCCATCGTCTGAGCTGGGGCTTCCCGCGGCGGGAGGCCTCATCGCATCCTTACCAGTGGGCTCCTGCTGGCGGGCCTGGTCCCCGGAGCTGGCGTCCTTCCCCGCTTCGGCCTCTGCCAAACTTTTCTTGGCTTCCCGGGGAGCAGGGTGCACGGCGGGGAGCGCAGCGCGGGTGAATTTCTGCGGGTCCAGAATGTCCAGGACAGAAAAGGAGATCTTGTGGTGGGAGGGAGCCGCCTTGGCCCCGCCGTCCTGCCATGCCAGCATGCCCGCCGCCCGTGGGCCAGAGGCCGGCGGCGCGGGGTCTGGGATGGCTGCGCTGGTGCTCGCCTTCGCCTGCTGCTTGGCCGCGGCTCTCCAGCCTATAGGAGGGTCGGGGCGGCCAAGTGAAGCTGGGGAGGGGGCGGGGAGGCGGGGCGGGGAGAGATCCGCAGGGGGCTGCGTGCGGATTGGCACTCGCGGCCCAGGTCCCCGCCACGTGCAGGGCTCGCTCGCAGCCGGCCCAAGGCTGCCCCGCGCCTCGCCCGGGTGGTTCGCTTTGGCAAGGGGCGCCTCTGCTCCGGGTGCGCGCGCGGGTCTGGAGAGCGCCGCGGGCTCCACGCGCCTCCGCCCAGCCCGCAGGGACTACGGGTGTGCGCGAGGGAGGGAGGGCCCGGCGCTTTCACCCCCGCGACCCCCGCAACACACACGCACAGACTTGGGCTTGCGCTCTTTCCGCGGTGCGCCCTTGCGGGGGCTGTGCGATTGAGGTCGGGACTGATTACTTCAAGACAACGCTCAGCACTTCTGCCCCGCGGGTAAATCGCAAAGACGGCCTCAAGCCCGGATACCTCGGATTTAAGCTTTCGTGTTCTCACAGTTTACAAAGAGCCGGTGGACTCGCGCGATCTCACTTGATTCTCAGATCGTCCCTGAGAGATGGACGTGGCCTGGCAAGACTATGAATAATCCCCGTTTTAAAGATGAGGAAATTGAGGTTCATAGACAAGAAGCTGCTCAGGGTCACTATTGGTTGGTTACACAGGTTGGATTCGAACCCAGGTCTTCTCCTACACCTTTCCAGTACATCCTGCTATCCCGGAAGTGGAGGAAGAGAATCCTGCTTTGTGTCCAAAGCTTTCCCTTCCACCCCGGGGCAGGGGTTTTGGAGAGATATCTGAGCCCCGCCAAGGTGCCCGCCGCCTCGGAAACCTTGGCGGTTTCCGGGCTCAGAGTCAGGTGAGCCAGGTGAGGGTGGCTGGCTGGGCTTGCTGAGACGCCAAGCACAACCCTCGACGCCCTCCATGCCTTCTTCTCAGTCGCAGATTCAGTTATTTGTAACAGAAATTGGGTCTCTGGAAGTCAGATTATACCTTTGACTCCCAGCCCCAAGAAGAAAAAGGTTAAAAAATGTTTGGTGTGAGTTTGAGATCAGGGAACAGAGACGATTGAAATGGCCCCATCTGCCCCACGGAGACCTGTGGGATGGCGAACATCAGTCGTTGGGGAAGCTCCCACCAGCCACCCCTCTCCAAACATTCCTTTTTCCTTCTGTCACTCGGGGAGCAGTCTGTGAGCGCAAAGTATTCATCTCAGCGGTAAATTGTGAGGCTTCTCCCAGCCACTCTGCACAGAAACACCTCCAGTGCTGCTGTCCTTTCTTCCCTACCCCATGGGGTTTTCAAACAATGGCTTGGCAATTAATATTGTCCAAGCAGGTAGGAGTAGGAAGGGGAGGAGAAACCTTCTCTTCAAAGCGCTGAGGGCGGCTAATCCCATTTGTTATTGAAAAGAAGGCCTTAACAGGCCAGGTCCTTGTAGCTTTTCTCATTCAAACCTCTGGGCTCCTCCCAGAGGTGGCCACTGTATTCCCTGGGGACTTGAAAGCCCTGCCGAAATTCAAGCCTGCTCCAGTCCTAAAGCCAAGATGAATTGTGCTTTAAAAGGATGTCAGAAAAGGAAGTTCCCTGCCCAAGCCTACTGGACCACCTCCCACCAGGAGGAATGCCCGCCCTGTGAAAACCAAAGACAAGACAGCCCTGGATTTAACTTCAGCACCTGGGAACCTGGATTGCAAACCACAGAACCTTACTGAATACAGATAGGGTACTTTGTATTCTGTTTTGATAACTCTTTCTCACCCAGTTCTCATTTGATTGTTTCTTTAATCTTCCTTTTCTTTCTCCCTCCCTCCTCATACTGACCCTAGCCCCCTTTTACTTTTTAACACCCACATTCATATTTTTCAAATTTAGGTTCTGCCGGGTAGCTAGAAATGAACCTCTTTAAAGTAGCTCCAGTCCCTCTTATCTATTCTCTTGTCAGAAATCTTCAGGCCGTTTTCATAGGAAGGTGGGCTGGCATTCCAGAGGCCACCTCATACCCCCAAACAGAAGGACAGGGAAGGTGCAGACAGCCGAGAGCAGCCCCAATCAGGATCATTTTCATTTCACTTTATAAACTGCTTCAAAATTTTTTGTTTAAATGATATGAATCATCTTTCCTTTGGTATGAATTATTTTTCCTTTGAGGTCCACAGGCCTTAAGTATAGAAAAGGAGCTGAAAAGGGAGAAGCAATAAACTGGAAAGTCAAAAACGCCTAAAAGCCACAAGCTGTATCTTTAAGGACTTCTTTTAGTTACATTTAAATTGTTCTTGCCCTTCATTTTTCCAACATTTCTGACATGTATCGTTCCGTGTGGGACAGGATTATGTGAACCCTCACAATTTGCACATGGCTTCTGGAATTAGCTTGCACAGAGGAAGCACCGCAGTGTCTCCCGCCAAAATCAAAGGTTAGAAAAATTCTCTCTTTTACTCACCTAACTTCAAGAGAAACCCCCTACCCTAGGAACAGGCTGAATTCTTCAATTTGGTGAGGAGAGAGAGGAACTTGGGTAATTATTTTTGCTGGCCACCTGCTTTGTAAACAACCAGGAGGCAGTAAGACCTTCTGTGGGTAAAATCTGGCAGTGTGTTGACTTACTAACATCCTCACACATGTGTTTACACCAAAGGTATTCCTATACAGTAAATATACCCACATCCAGCAAGCCACCTTCCCTCTGTGCATGGAGTCGATTTGTTTTTTCAGCACGGGCATTAAAATTCTGCCTGAGTGCTGTCTTTAAATTGCTTTGATGTTAGGTGGGTTCCACC
The DNA here is from genome assembly GCA_028627145.1 of Eidolon dupreanum. Lineage (NCBI taxonomy): Eukaryota > Metazoa > Chordata > Mammalia > Chiroptera > Pteropodidae > Eidolon > Eidolon dupreanum. The sequence goes on from CM053506.1 coordinate 2,994,864, forward strand.
CCTGACCTGTCCTGATGGCAAGTGATGGCTGTAACAAGCTCGGGATCAATATTCATAGCGGGTGTCCTGAGCTGATAACACTATCCAAGACAATGTTCACTATCAGTGCAGACAGCTGAGATATTGCGCCATTAGGGATGTTGTGTTAAATAACCTGATCCATTTCTGGGGCTATTTAATGAATTTCACAGTTTAGATAGTATCTTTAAGGAGAAGGCAAAGGCTATTCCCGAGGCACTGATGCAAATCAATGGTGCCAAGCTTCCTGAGCTATTCTACAAACAAAGTGGCCTATAATTCCAGCACAGCCTTGAGGAGCTGCTACTCAGCCATGAACAGCATTAACAGTGGAAAGAATTTGCAGTTTATGCAGAAGGAGAGCGGTATTATGAGCCTCGTTAAAGCACCTTAGATAAAATCTCATGTTCCTGAAATAAAATGCAACTTAAATTCCCTAGTTAAAATCCTGTGGTTTGGGCCAGCCCACAGGGTAGGACATATATGCCAAAAAGACAGCTTCATAAGGCAGAAGGTAGTGACAAAGGGGAGGAAGTCAACTTGGGGTATAGCCATACAGGCAACCCCGTTGCTCATCACCTCTGCCAGCTTTCTCCAAGGTGTACTTCTTCAACTCAAATTGGTCTACAGAATGGGAAGTGGAAGGCGCTGGCATTAAAAACTACTGATAGCAGCAGAATCAGTTGATAAATGTTTACTTGACTCTATGCCCCTTGTTGCTGGAGAGTTCATTTACAATTAAAGGCTACCACTTCCTATTTCCCACCAGGGCTTTGAACTCTGGCTGCCAAGCAGAGCAAGTACTCCTTTAAAAACCCCGCCTCAGAGACTTTGATTGGTGAAAGCTCAAAGGGCAGCCTTCCCACCCTTCCCCCCAGGGCCACCAAAAGAAAAATGTTTAGGCCACTTATTTCGCTTTAAGAAATCAGCATTTCTTCTTGAAAATCAACAGATTAAAAAAGGAACCACCATCTTTGTCTTGGAAATGTCAAGGAAGCATCAAAGAAGGCGATAAAGCTGTGGGTTATGCTAGTGAGTAGAATACATGTTAATTGCCCCTGATAATGACAGTATTGACAATAAATAGCTGTTCTTTCTCAAGTACTTGCTCTGGACCACTTGGTCAAGCTTTTTGCTTATTTTGGGTTATTTATTTTAATCTCCCCCATGACCCCACAAAGCAGGCACTATTATTACCCCCAATTTGCAATTGAGAAAACTGAGCTCAGAGGGCTCAGGTAACTGGCCCACAACCCCAAAGCTAGGAAGTGGTGAAGCTGAGCCTTGAACCCAGGAAGTAAGGTATCAGAGCCCGCCTGGTTCAGTAAAGTTCTTATCAAAGAAATCACATTCCTGGCCCAGGACAAAGTCCTATTGCGGTTACTTAGTGCATGGCTTTCCTTCAAAGTTATACACGTAGCTGAGATGCATAAGAGGACCTCTGAGATGATAACTGAGCCCAGGCACTGCCTAACAGGATACCATGGTGCAGGCCAAAGAACCATGACTTTATCACACTGTAGGGATACAGGCTGTCTACTCTTTGCCCTGCCCCAAAGTTTGGGCATACTCAGCATTGTCTTTGCGCGCATTAGCATCCTGGTGTTTAGCAAGCTGAAGAGTTGAAAGGAATAAAAGGTAGCCAGCCCAATACATAAACCCGAAGCTCATAGTCTGATTTAGATGGATTGAAAATCTTTACCTTATGAGGTGGTGCAGGCTAGGCTGAAAAGAATAGGATGCAGAAAGGTTTAGACATGGCTATGGGTTCACAACGGATCCAGCATCCTTAGGGGAAATCCCTTGCATTTGTGGAAGAACTTATACTTTTAATGGGCCATCCATGAGGGGCAACCGTGCTAATCTCCCCATTTGAAGATCCGTAGCTTAATCACATCTGCAAAGTCCCTTTTGCCATGTAAGGTAACATATACACAGGTTCTAAGGATTAGGACATAGACATCTTCAAGGGGCTTTTCTGCCTGCCGCAGTCCTAGATACAGAAAGTGATTTTCTCAATGTCACACAGAGCTGGTGGAGGGGAGAACTATGCAAAGGCTCACTGCCACTGGCGGAAGTGCCCCTTCTCCTCCTCCTCCTCCTCCTTGGCATAAAGCTAAGGTCCAGTCATTCTTTTAGGTCTATTTCAGGCTCCTCCTCTGCTCAGAGACCACTGCTGCCCTCCATGGCCCACAGAGCCCATCCTCTTGGCTGTGTCTATGTCACTCATTGGTGCTTGGCACACATTTTGTCGGTAATCTGAAAGGTATATGTCTTGTTCTCTGACCACTCTTGACTAAAAGGCAGTGATCCCACCTTAGACCTTTTTTGCACCCTTGGAACCCACTGAGCCCAGAGAGTAGAAGTTCAATACACGTGTATGGATTCATGATGTTCGTAGCCAATTCTCCAGATTGACTCACTCAGCTCTTACACTACAGAATCCCAAAGGCTAAACACTACGTTTCCCATACTCCCTTGCAGGTTGGACTAGATTCCACCAAGCCAGACATGGTGAAAACGAGGCAGTGGCCACAAGTAGAGAAAGAATCTTCAAAAGGCATGGTGGTGGGTGGTTTGGTTCTTTGGGAGCTATACTGTCAGCCTGATAGAAGGTCCCCTGGCATCTTAGGAGCCAACTGATGGAGCACTGGTCCCAATGGAATAGTGCAATTGGGCATTTCTCAGGGCTGCATGGCTCTTAGCTGTGTAGTACTTGAGCTTGGTTCCCCAGTCCCCCAGGAAATCTGTAAGCTCCTTAATTCCTTGTGTAAACATACCCCTCTAGCTGGACTGGTTTCTACTGTCTGCAACTAAGAACCATGGCCAATATAAGGTACAATATTATTTTCTCCTCCCAACAGATTGTAAATCTTCAAAGGGCAGGAATTACTTTTATATTTCTCCTGTAGAACAGTTCCCCAATAAACTTATCAACATGATATGTACAATTCATTGAACTGGGCTAAAGTTCAATTCTTAATCTTATCTGTGAATCAAGAGCCTCTTCTTTTGAAACTTCAGTTAAGTCAAGCCAGAAGTCAAATTTTTTCAAGCTGCAATTTATTTATTTTGAATTTTTATAAGGTTTTATTTGAGCCAAACCGATGACAGTTTGGAAGCAAGATTTCAAATGCTCCTCAAGTTTTAATTTAAATACTTCAAAGGGTTGGGGGCAGTCAAGGACGCTCTTCTTTTCTATCAGTTTTTATTTATTGCAAAAATGATGTAACATTAAATGGATTGTAAAAATTCATCAAAATCTCACTGGCCTAACACACTGCGATAGTCCCATTTTCTTCCCAGCCCTATTCCTATGCATCCTGATTTTGGCAGGGCTGTTGTCTACATACAGTTTTGTATTCTGCTCTTTCATATGATGTCGTAATATGAGCATTTTCCATGTTGTTACCTCGTCTTCATTTTTGATGGCACATTTCTTTCAGTAGCCATGTTATAATTTCTTAAGCAGTTCCTATCCTTGAATATTTTACCTTTCTTCCAGCTTGTTTTGTCATTGTAGTTTAAACTGCAGCCATCGGCTTTAGAATCGTGTTCTAAGCATTCCTTCCCAGGTGCAGGAATCTCCTGTCAATGATTCATCTATTTCCATTGCTTTTAGGGCTGTCCCACTCGGCCAAAGGGTGAGAGAATACCGGCGAAGCACTGGTACTACTCGTTC
>CM053506.1:2999063-3015952 GCA_028627145.1 Eidolon dupreanum
ATTGATGACTAACGTTTTGGTCGTTTTATGCCCCAGGTACACCCTCGGTGTCTGGAAGGCCGAGAAGTGGCTTCCTGCATGGGCTATAGAATGTTTCTCTGATGGCAGGTGGGCTTCGAGGTACGTGGCTCAGCTCTGCTTCAAGCTCCCCCTGGCGGTGGCTGTGCCTGCCGGGTATGTGGATCTGCTCTGAGTGGGGAAAACCTGACTCCATTATAAATGTTCTGTTTTATTATGAAAGTGATGTATGCTCATTGAAAAACACTTAATACAGAAAAAACACACAGGAGGGCAGAGGAATCATCCATAACCCCGTCTCTCTGAGAGAACTCTGGACGGTATGTTAGCACCTTCCCTTTCGGGCTTCCTGGAGACGAGGCGTATAAGGAGCCAGGGCCTTTGGGGAGGAGGCCGGGCACCAAATCCCCAGTCCCAGCTGCCCCAGGGTAGGCTAGAGCTGTTGGGGTGGCCCAGTGTGGCCCCGGTCTGGTTCTACAGCTGGGGTAGGCTTACAATGTGTCTAAAAGAAATCTATTTTGAAGAAAGGGGGCATCCAGATCAGAGAACTGGGCTCCACACCAGGGCGAGTGTCCCTGTGGCCACCTCTGTCCACTCCTGTCCACCGGGGACGTGCTCCAGGGCCACAGTGGCCCCAGGGTAGTGGGCATCCGTGTGGGGTAGCTGTGTTTCCTGCTTCCCCTTCCTGCATCGTTCCAGGTTAGTGTGGACCACAGACGTTTTGCATGAGATTTTGAAGGCGGAAGTGAAGCAGCAGCCAGAATCCTCTGTACTCGGGGGGCTGGGGTGGACGCGAGGCGCCGTGGTACTCACGCGCATCACCACTCATCGGCTGGCCACCTGGCTGGCATGAGATGTAGTGGCCGATGCCAGCCCTTGCCAGCTCTCCTCCCTTGGCCTCTGCAACTCCTGGGCCAGAAGTGGGTTTGGATCTGTGAAAAAAGGCACCAAGGTCAGGACACACCCCTTTCCAAGTTGGCTCTAGTCCATCCTTGTGGGCTCCCCATGTCACCTCCACCTTCCCTTCCTGACTGCTGACTTCCAGCTGTGGCACCGGACAGAGAACGGATAGCCTCCTAAAGATGGTGTGACCGGCGCCCACACTGGACAACAGCAAATCCCTACCATAAATCATATGATGCATATATGTATTTATTTACATACAGACATGCAAAATATGTATTGACCTAATAATCATATAGTTTCATGATAATAAATCACATAGAGGTGTTATATAATTCTTGCACCCATTTTATAGATGTGGACGCGGAAGCCTGCAAAGCTACCAGGCCACAATCACAGCCTGGCAGACTCCCACTTGGCACTGGCCCCAGGAGCCCCTAGTCTGCCGAGGATGCACCCCCACTGGCTGGCAGTCTCTAGCCTCTTCAAGGAAGAGGCGGGAGAGGGAGGGCGCTCCCACCACCATCTGCTTACCCCAATCCCCTTTTCCTTTTCTTCAAAACTCAGTTCCCAGAGCAAGAGCTGGGCCTTCGGCCAATGGCCATGAACACTCAGTTGATTCAGGAGAAGGGAGGAGGGTGCCACTGAGGTGGAAAAATGGGGAGGAAAGAGCTCAGAAAGGAAAGGGCACTGGGAGGAGAGGTCCCGAAAACCGAGAGACCCCTCCATGTGGTCTTTACCCCGAAGGAGGAGAGGTATTGGGGCACTTCTCAGTGCCAATAGCTGGGCCATCTGAGGCAAGCATGGTAGCCTGATCAGGAGGACTCCTCCTTTGTCCCCTGGAGACCTTGGGCACCATCCCAGGGAGAGGGGCAGAGCCACAGTCTTCCAAGGCTCTTTTGTGGGAGGTTTTTGTGTTTGAGAGAAAATTCAGTCATAACTTCTGTGAACTACTCCTGTGGGGGCCTGGGCATCTGAGAAAGATACCCGCCTCCTATCCCTTAGGAGGAGGCATCCAGAGGCGGGGCTGGAGCACACACCAACTCTTTGGGATGATGGGGTGGGGCAGAAAGGAGGGTCCCAGTCCTCGATCCTCAGTGGGGCTTTGTCATCCACTGGCAGGCACCCCAGGCAGGATTTTAGTGAGCTAAGAGGATAGAGACTTAGCATGGAACTTGACTTTGCCCACCTTCTTGCAGAAGTCAAGTTCTTCTTGTCCAAACACCCACAACAGTTCTGGGGAAATGAGAGCATTTCCCCTGGTCCTTCACTTCGCCATCAGGCCCTCATGCAGTAATTTAGGAGGAAATTATATGATGTATCCTTAATAGTGCTTTTGGGAGGAAGCAGGAGGCCAGCCAAAGGTTCTTGGACAAACTTCTTTTGCCTCTACAAAAACTTGAGTGGAGGGGCTCCACGGGGGTTGGAGGGGAAAGGGCTTTGAATCACAGTAGCAGAGCCCCAGCAGGGGTGGGGGCAGGCATGCTGAGGGGTGAGGGCACCTGTGGGTGCTCACTCTTGCACTTGCTAAAGATGGCCCGAGCATGGTGCTCAGCCTCTTGCTCCCATCTCCACTAAGTCTCTGTCCCAGACACCAGCTCCAGCTCCCTGGAATCAACTAGCACCCATCACACCTGCCCCAGTGTCCGGGTGTTCAGTGGCTGACTGCTGGGCCCAGGGTAAAGGATGCATAGTATGCGATCTGCTAGAGACAGTTGGGGACAGACGACCACCCTGCCCCCCAGCACCTGACTTGTCAGGCCCCGCTTTGCCCCCTGCCTCCACCCACCCAGGGCTCCCCTTCCTCCCCAGGGCCTTCCACATCCCAGCACGCTGGCCTTCTTTTCCGGCTCCCTCTTCTGCCAGACTAGCTGTGGCTCATGGCACAGGCTCCCATTGTGCCGTAGGCCCTTCGTGCTGGGCACTCCGGTAACAGGAATAATAAGTCCAACTCTGAAATGAAATTCCCAGAACCTCCCTGGGTCCTTGGGGACACTGGTCTGAGCTTTCTGCTCCCCCCACCCTCACCTCTGATGCAGTCACCCAAGCCCCCAAAATCTCTTTGCCCCCTCAGTCCTGAGGGGGTTCCCAGAGAACCTGGCAGTGCTCAGTGAACTTAGCTTGTCTCCACGCAGAACCTTTCCTCACAGGTACATCAACTCTGCTGTGCTTCAGAACGGTCCTCAGTGCAACCAACCCTGATGTTCTTCAGGTATAACCTGCATGACCTGGGGCCCAAAATAGTTTAGAGTGTGCTATTGGTGGGATAGCTCATGGTGTCACACAGGAAGTGTCTGGGCACCGGCAGGGGGAATTATTTTTAGGTAGGACTCCCAGCAGGAAGTGATCCTCCCCCCACCCCTTCCGAGGCCAGAGTTTCAAGGCAGAGCAGCATAGGATTTAATCAGACAAACCTATCTCCACCCTTTCTAGCTGTGTTGACTTTGGCAAGTTGCAAACCTTCTTTGAGCCTCAGTTTTCTCGTCTCTAAAACTGGGCAGTCATCTTATCCATGTGGTAGAGTTGCTATAAATAAGAAAATAAATAAGTCTAGAATGCTTACAGCAGCACCTAGCACACAGCACTGCATTAATGGAAGATTTTCGGGCAAGGAAGATTGGTTAACGGTGAAATGGGGTATTTAAAAAGAGTACAGGTGTTGCTTCAAAACCGAGCATCTCATTGGTGAGCTCTAAAACTGCCCACACCCATCTCATTCTACCTCTAAAACCTGACTCCAGGAAAATAATCTATGATGCGGTTAAAATTCTGTGGACAAATATGCTTTTACAGCCTAACTTATAAGGTGGAAAATGGAAAACAGCGGCCTAAATGTCAAACGATAGGAGAATGGCTAAAAAAAATGATAGGAAACCCTCATTTTGGATTGTCAGGCATTAAAAACCAGGCCTCCAAAGAATATTAATGACGTGGGGAAAAGGTCCATGACAAAATATTAAGTGGAGTGCAAAATCGTGTGTACCCAGACTGAACCTAAGCTTTGCCTGACACTGGGCAGGCTGAGGTGCATCCTGGTTGCAAGCAGCCATCTTGGCCATGGTGCAGAGTGCCCCTTGGGGTGACAAAGAGCGAGACAGTGAATTGGAGACCTGGGCTTGCCTGACAGGCTCAGTGGGACAAGCCACCCGGAGTCTAATCACACTGTCAAGTGTCCTGGGAAAGAAAACCTGGTGGATTCTGTCCTGGGCTCCATGCTCAGCATGAGCACTGCTTTCTCATCGAATCCGACGTTGCTCAGAGGCTGTTCCATTGAGATGAAAAAGCCAAGTTCAACTCAGCTCAAGCGAAAAAGAAAACCGATCGGCTCACGTAACTGAAAGGTTCGGCAGTAGGTTTAGCGTCAAGCCCAGCTGGCTGTGGGAGCTAGAAGGTGTCATCAGGGTCCCATCTCCCGGGCTGGTGTTTAGAAGCTCAGTCTCGGGTCCACTGTCCCCTTCTTCATCACCCCAAAAGTCATCCTCTGCATCATGGCCAAGATGGCTGCCTGCAACCAGGATGCACCGCAGCCTTTGCAGCAACCCCAGCAAGAACAGATGGTCCTTTCTCACCAGAAAAACCCTGGGAAAACTATGGCCCTCCTCAACAGGTCACGAATGAATTTACTCCAAGACAGACAGACTCCATTTCCAGCAGGAGGAGGAAAGGTTCCTGGGCAGATAAGAAACGCTAGATGTTTATTAAAAATCCTCATCATTATTATATATTTTACAGATAAAGCTAAGGTTCACAGAGGCTAAATTTATCAGCCAAGGACATACAGCTGCTGAGGAGCCGGGACGCTAACCCAGGCTGGCTGCCGCCAAAGCTTGTGCTCAGAACTACTTTTTATACCATTTGTACTAGTTGGCTTGGGCTGTCATTGCAAAATACCATAGGCTTGTGGTGGGGAGGGGCTTAAACAACAAAAATTTATTTTCTCACAGTTCTGGAGGCTGGAAAATCCCCGATCGAGGCCTGACACAGTTGGTTTCTGGCGAGAGCCCTCTTCCTGGCTGTGGACAGTGTCTTCTCTCTTGTCCTTACGTGACAGGGACCTCCCTCTCCTCCCCTCTCTTCTTCCTATAAGGCCACCGGTCCTACCAGATTAGGATTTTTTGATCTCATCTAACCTTAATTATCTCAAAGAGGTCTTATCTCTGTTACAGTCACAACAGGGGTTGGGGCCTCAATCTCTGAACCTCGGGTGGGGGAACACAATTCTGCCCACAGCAGCACTCGCTGGTAAGAGGGGTGAGCCAGCAGCCCCTCCTCGACGGTGGGAGAGCCCTCCGAGCGCAGCCCCCGGCCCACTCCCAAAGCCTCCCACCAGCATTCTCGAGCTGGAGGGGCCGCAAACGAAGATGAAAACCGTGTGCACTAAATTGTGCATCAATCAAGGAGCTTAGCTGCAAGCATCTGCAGCTAATTCTGCTCATTAAAGCAAAACGGACACGTATTAAAGGATATCAAGTGGCTCCCAGCATCTCTGGATAGGTCGGACAGCTCGGTTCAGAGGCTGTGCAGACAGGAACAAGACTCGAAATGACTCTACAGAGCTGCCCCGGGGGGCATGCTTGAGGTCTCCAGTGGGAACTGACGCTTCCATGGGTGCTGGGGGCCCCGCCAGTGAACGAGCTGGGCATTGCTGCTTGAACCCGACCCTGGAAGCCTCTAGAACTAACATGTGGGTGTCTCTGCTGCCCCCAGCCTCCCCAGTATGATGTCCACACAGTCTCAGATTCTTCGTGTCACTGGCTCCCACACGTGACTAACAGGTACAACCCTTATCAAATGCCTATTCCCCCAGCTGCAAGGGGAGGCTGGGGAGCAGGGCTCTGGCATTTTCAGAGAGGCATGCCAAAAAGCATGGCATTGATCAGAGAGGCAGATCCACTGATACGAACACCTAGTTCCCTGGGGTTGCTGTAACAAACTACCACACACCGGGTGGCTTAGAACAGGAATCGATTACCCTACAATTCGGGTAATGGGAAGTCCCAAATCAAGGTGCCTGCCATGCTTCCTTTCTCTCCTGGCTTCCGGTGTTGCCGACAGTGCTTGGCGTTCCTTGGCTTACGGCCGCTTCGCTCCCATCCCTGCCTTTTTTCGGGTGGCCATATTCCCGTGTGTCTGTGCCTTCACGTGGCGCTCTCCTACCTCTGTGTGTCTGTCTCTGTGTCTCTTCTCCTTATAAGGACATTGGATTGAGGGCCCACCTTACTACAGTGTGACCTCATCTCAACTTACAACTAAATTACACATAGAGATCTTAATCCTTAATTAAAGCAAAAACTCGTTTCGAAATGAGGTCACATTCATAGATACTGGGGGTTAGGACTTCAACATATCTTTTTGGGGGGCAGAATGCAACCCACAGCACCCTCTTTCACTTTTCCCACATCTTTCTGTGCTTCCTGGGGCCACCTCCCAAATACACTGCCTGTTCCCACTTCCTTGCCTCTGACTTGTCTTTGGGGGTCCCAAACCAAGACAGAGAGTAAAGGTTCTGAAGGGAAAGGAATAAGGGGAGCAAAGCTCAGGGAGGCAGAGAGTTAAGAATGAAAGAGCCATTGGCCCTGAGGTTAAGAAACAAGGTCAAGTTCAAGGAGACCTCCGGGAGATAGGGAGTGAGGAAGAGCCCCAGGACATCAAGCAGAGAGGAATATAGGGGAGAGGAAGTGGGGAGAGCTGGTGGGTGCTCTGGCTGGGGCTGGGCTGTCACTCTGGCTGGGGAAACTGAGGCCCAGAAATGGGCAGCAACTCGCCTTGTCTCCTAGCAGAAACTTGAACCTCCGTCTCTGGTCCTCCTGTTGTGGCCTCTTCCCCCACACCGATGGGCTTTCCTGGCGGGAGTGCGACTGGTTGGTGACTGGCAGGATGCAGGTCAGTTGTGTGGGGGTGCTGCTTTCCACATCTGGCTGTGCCTGGACCAGGGTGGAAGGGGGCAGATGCCATGGCCAAGCACCCAAGTCCCGCCTGGTTCAGGAATGTCCACTGAACTCTGACTGGGAAGTGCCTCCTTGGCTCTGCCTCCCCCAACCCCCTGTGCATTTTTATTAGGCTTATTAATAATACATGGCACATCCTCCTGCCCACATGGGTAACTCGTTATATTCACAGCTCCTGGAATCTCCCTGCCCAGAGCCTTGAACCTTCACTACTGCCCAAGCCCCTGTTCGGCCAACAGCAGTTCCTTTTTTCAAAGCTGTTATTTTAGCCCAGCTCCAACGGGCACATGGGGTTACTTAGTGACGGGCAGCAGCCTCCGCCCAAACAGGTCTAGGTTTGTCAGAAAACACCTTAAAATCACTGTCTGAGAAGGAAAAGAATTCATTTGGGGGCAGCAGGAAGAGTCTGGTGCTGTTTAAAGTCATTATGTGTTTTTCAGCTCATTAAAAAGAAAAAAGAATCCTGCACAGGAAGTAGAATGGAATTATCTGAAGCCTGTTTTCTACACATAAAGAGAAGAAATCAGGATAATTCTGCTCTAACCAAAGGAGATGTTTCTATAAAATTCTCAGAGTGTAGAGTACCTGCTAGAATCACTCCCACGGGAGCCAGTGTATGAGTTACCCACGGCTGCTGTAACAAATGACCACAGACTTGGTGGCTTCACACAACGCAAACTTGTCATCTTACAGTTCTGGAGGTCACGAGCCCCAAATCAGGCCCATGGGGCTGACGCTAAGAGGTGGCCAGCGCTGCGTCCCTTCCAGAGGCTGCAGGGAGGACCCCGTTCCTGAGAGGAAGTGATTGCCAGAGCCGAGCGTGGAATGGGATTTCCCCGTTCCAAGTCCAGTGCTGTTCCTGCCAGCTCACGCAAGCCTGCTGTCATGGGCTGTCTGCACGACCTTGTGACCGGGCGTGTGGACATTGGCTGCAGATGAAACCCATGTTTGAGGCCTGGCTCCAGCATCTGTCTGAGGTCGCACGGTCAGCAAAGTTTCTTCGCCTCCTTTTATCTCTGTCTTCTGGGAAAATAATAGTTCTCTCATAGGATATTTGGGAGGATAAAATTGAATGCTACAAAGCACACGAGAAGCATTGGCCACATGGTAGCTGTTACTATTACTAATAGTAATAGGGCCGAATCCCAGAGGATTCAGCTGAATTCCAAGGACATGCACTGTGGCAGCAGGATGCCTCTGGGTCCGGCCTGCCATGCCGCGGCCCTTCCCCACACTCCCTTTTCCTTTCACTCCTCTGTTTCAGCCAAACTCTACTCTTCGTCACTCTAGGCCTGATTCAGGTATCACCACCTCCAGGCGGCTCTCCATGACTGTGCCAGGTGGAGCTGGCAGCTTGGCCCCAAGTTGACGTGTCCGTCACCTCCCAGGAGTGGTGGGCATGGATGTGGGGGCAGAAGGAGCCCGGTGTGACCCTCGCAGATCAGCCCATCACTTCTCTATCTGTCCTCGGGCTGTTCCGAACCCTATCCCTTCCTCCTTCCCTGTGACGTGGGGTTGAGGATGACAAGCTCACCTACCAGTGTGTCGTGAGGCTCCTCCCCTCAGGGGCCTCGAACAGGTGAACCTCTCAGTAAATGGCGGCCACGTACAAATGAAACATGGGAATCGCACAGTTGTTTGAGTCAGAGGAACACAGTACGAACCGTCTCGGCTTTCGGCTGGAGTCACGTCAGCGTGCGACCAGCTCACGAATGCGGTGCCCTAGCTAGGCCATCTTTAGTCAGCAGGGATGGGACGTTACATGAATTGCCATGAAGCATGTGGGTTGATTGGAGCAACGGGGCCATCTGCGTCTGGGGGGGCCAGAGACACCCTCAGGGGCCCTGGGGCTGCCGGGGGGCCAGAGACACCCTCAGGGGCCCTGGGGCTGCCGGGGGGCCAGAGACACCCTCAGGGGCCCTGGGGCTGCCGGGGGGCCAGAGACACCCTCAGGGGCCCTGGGGCTGCCGGGGGGCGGTGACTCAGAGGCCCTGCCCTATGGCTTTGTGTCTACTGTCAGCGGTTTCACGGTGGGCTTTCCTGGGCCCCAAGAATCTGGTAGCTGTGGTCCGTTCTGTCTGTGGAGGTGCGAGGTGGGGGAAGGCGGCCCCCGCAGAGTGGGGTGAATGGCCCTGGTGCCCGTCATCACGGGGCCCTTGTGCTGACCTGCCTCTTTGCCCCCATTGTCTGGGCAGCCAGCCCCATAAGCCGAGCGCTGTCCCGAGGTTGTCCTGGGTCCATAAATGCCCTGTAAAAATCAACGGGGAACAAGAGGACTTTATGTTAGTGGCGACTCCAGCCCAGGCCATTAAGTCTGTCCCGGCGCGGGGTTGGGGCTGCGGTGGCTGGGCTCGCAGGCTTTGTGTAAGCCCCTAATTAGGGCCCCTGTGTTGGCACTGCGGCCCCCTGGGCCTGGCCCCGCCGGGCTGCGCCCTGAGTCCTGGCAGGACGCTCAGGCTCTGGGGGCTGGAGGCCTGGGCTCTGATCTCTGCTGTTTAAACCTTCTTCCCCTTCACTGTGTTTCCCCCTCTGCCTCTGAATTCTAAGTCCTGGGAAGTGACATTCTCCCACCTCTGGGTTCTGCTTTATTCCCTGTTCCTTAAACTCTTTGGAATATGTATGTGTTTGTATATATATTGTATTGTATTGCATTGTAATGTATTGTATTATTATATTATATTTATTATATTATATCATAAGATATTATATACATTATTTTTCATTTTTACATTCCTGTCTTTATGTACAATATGAAGACTTTTCAAATACCACTGATAGTTGCATCTAAAGAGCTTTCAGTGTTTTTATTTACTTTTCTTCCTAACCTGTACTGAGAATCTAAAATATTTTCATTTCTAAAAGAAGTAAATATCCAGGGCAAGTAGTTTTCTTTGTACTTCATTTTGTCTCTTCCTCTCTCGGTGCTAATTTGTTGGAAATGGGTGGCCACTGTTCGTCTTGGGCGGTTCACCTCTGCAGTTTGGGAAGCTGAATGCTCCGGGAGCTAACCTCTCCTTTGAAGCAGCCTGATCATTTGCTTGTGTAACTCAGTGTAAGGATTTCAAGAATCTGCTTTTCGTTTAGAACTCGCTTCTTTCAACTGCTCTACTTCCGTGCAGGAGATATTTGGATTCCATAAGTGTTTAATACACATTAAACATTGAAAACTATCGTGAGTGTGTATTGAAATTATGAGACACGCTGTAATGCCCAGACTAATGATTGTCAAACAGGCAACGTGATATTTAGGTGGTATATGTGGACAGTGAGTCAAGGTGTGGACGCAACTTGGGACCTTGGTTCTTCATTAAGAGTCTAGTTTGTAAACGGCAGGAACCAGATCTTCACATAGCGAGCTAATACCTAAGACATCATTTCCTAGACAATTCATCTTTTCCTCTCTGATTGTTGATGCCACTGCCATCATGTCAGTGTGATTCTGGAATTTCTATTCTACTTCTTGGATCGTCTCATCTGTCCCCTCGCTGACACTTCTTTGATCTTTCAGCCCTTCGTGGAGCTTTATTTTTTTCATACAAGTCATCAAGTCAGTTTGTGAACATGTGTTGCTGTGACTTTGAATTGTTTTAAATTTGTGGATGAGCTTGAGGGAAATTGCCCTCGGTAATGTTAAGCTGTGCCATCCATGAATGGGGCACACCTACCCATTTTCTCCCATGTTCTGTTTTGCCTTGCTAGATTCAAAATTTTCTGCATAGCAATCTTGTGCACGCTCTAACAGGCTAATTTCTAGATGCTTTATATTCTGTCGCTATGATAGATGCTATTATATTTTTGGCTACATTTTCCCACTAAATTTTTGCTGGAGCAGAGGAAGGCTGTTGCTTTTTGTGTATCGATCATGTATCTGGCAACCATGTGGCAACTCTCCATTTAATTCGTATAGTCTGTTGGTCCTCTTGAGTTTTCACTCTCTTTCATGGCTATTGATCGATTAAACTTTTCTATTTCTACCTGAGCCATTTTTGGCACTTCATATCCCCCCCCCCAAATGTATTGATTTAATCCTTTTTTAAGTATTGGCTTTTGGTTATGAATACTATCCTTTAAATATTTAATTTAAAGCTGTTTTTATATCTGAGTTGTTCCCTATTTTCATTTTATATTGTATATATTTGCATTTTGATTCTTTTCGTTATTCTGTTTTATTCTTGATTTTATTAAATGCTGCCCTTATCCGTTTACTTAAATTTTTTTTTGTTTTTGCCTTGAGTTGACTGTTGTTCTTTTTCTAGCCCCTTGAGCTAAACTCATTTTTTTTAATTAACATAGTAAAGACTTTGAATTTTCCTCTGAGAACAACTTTAGCCATGATCCCACATTTTTACATGTTGTCTGTTCATTTTTATTTGGCCTTTTTTCGGGCTAATTTCAGCTATTTAGTCTTCGAATGATTATTTCCCCTTTCCTCGTTAACTCTAATGTTCAAAGTGATTTTTTTCCAAACGTTTAGACTTTGGAAAAGTTATTCTTGACTTGAAGATGACCTACCGGAAGGTGTAACCAACCCAGAGGTAAGTGTGGCCAGGAGAGATGGCATGGGGCAGAGCAGTGAGGGTCACGGGAGCCCCCGCGTCCTGACAGTTAAGTTACCTCCCCCGATTAATTCAGTTTGTGGGGATTTCTTGTCACGTGTGACAGAAACACTTTGCTGCCTGGGGTTGGGGAGAGGCTGCAGATCACTGAGTATGTGTGTGCCTGGACCATCAGGTGGGGCCCAAGGCAGCCCACCAGGTCAGGTTCAGGGTCAGGCTGGGTAGAGCCTTTAGGGAGAGGGGTGAGGGGAATGGGGCTCATACAGGACGGGCATCAGGATCCTTCCACGTGCAGGGAGGAGCCTCGAGGGCCACAGACCATCTTGAGTGAAACTCATCTAAGGGGGCTTAGGTACTAATAACTACAACAGCAGCTGCAGCCTCTTAACGAGGCTGGTCCATGCCAACCACGGTTCTAAGAACTTCGTAGATAGTACCTTCTTTGGTCTTCGCAATGGTCCACGTTGTAGGTGCTGCTCATCCTCAGGAGCAGAGGCTCAGGCCCAGAAGGTTAGGAAAGTTGCCAAGTTGATCAGCTAGCAAGGAACAGAGCTGGGGTCAGAGCCAGGTGGCTCCGTGTCCCTGCTCAAACCTACTGTGCTGTCGAGCTGTTTGTTGATCGCTTTATGCTATTTTACGTTATTGTTACTAGACCATTTTTTTTCTCCCTGATTTCTGAAGTAACACATGCTCATTACTGAAAACTGGAAAATGCAGGGAAAGTTAAGGAAGAAATTACAAACCGTTCATTACCTCACAATTTAGAGAAAAGTGCCATGGGCATTTGTGCATGCCTTATATTTACATTATACAGCGAGTCTTGGAATAACGCTATCTCCTTATAACTTTGATGAAATCATTCTTGTTTATGTTGATCAGCGTATGGCAAAATTGGTTTTGTCATATGTCAATTGGCCTCAGTTCCAAGAACCTATTGACTACGTGAGGTGAGGGCTTACTGTGTTTCCATACATTTAGGTGTATATCTGATATATTTTGAAGATAAAGCTTGGCTCCTACCCTACACGCCATTTTATAATTTGCTTTTCACTTAGTAATGGAAGTGGAATACATTCTCATTACTGTTAAAGTCTCCCAATCATTAAGTTTATGGTTATATTAAATTTCTTCTTATTAATGGGCCATGATAGATCAATTATTTAAATTTCTTTGGTGAAACAGGTTTTAGTTGAATCAGTTAATTCATTCATTCATCCATTGAACACCTACTGCGTGCAAATGGAAGGACCTGAGGTTGCACAGTGCTGACTGCTCTCCTGGTGTCTCCTGGGACAGGTGTGCTCCTGGGCCCTCAGGTGGGTGTGCTGCTTGGTTTTCAGCACGGGCTCCCCAGCGCCTGGAGACTATTTCAGCAACATCTTAGTCTTCTGAACTCTACCGCAAAGAGTCATTGCCGATAATGAGAGAGATGAGCCTTATGCTTCTTCGTGTTTTTAAAAACCAGAAAAACTTCGCCGTAGAAAATTAATAAAAAGCAACATGATGATTCATCCACCATCAGAGTTTACACTTCCGACTTTTATCCCACAGCTGCCTCCCCTGAGAAAATAAAATATGCTTCTAATTAGCGGAGCTTTTAAAGCTGAGCGCTGGGCTTTGTGAGATGAGCGGAGAGAGAGAGAGATGAGGCTGGTCAGTGTGAGGATGGAGCCGGGCCATCTGGTCCCTGGTCAGCACACGGGGGCCTGTCCCGGGGAGGGGCCACAGGGACAGAACACTGTCCCGCCCTCTGACCACCTTCTCGTCACTTTCCCAGACCTGAAGGGACCATCATTTTACCTTCGGGACATGGCTGAAAGTTCTCCACTTCCGGTGACCATGCTGTTTCTTCCAGCTGTGCCCGCTCTGCCTGGCAGCATCGTGGTCTAGAGGCTGGGACCTGGGCTCTCGAGCCACAACCCGGGTTCGAGTCACAGCTCCATTTATCCGTGCTTGGGGACCTGGGGCATCTGAGAAATGGGTGTGATATGAGCTACTCCAAAGGACCACAAAGAAAATTAAATGACATATGAGTGCGCTGAGATACTAGTGCCTCCCGCCTCCCTTCTCTCTCATCTACTGTGGAACGAATGATATTTTTTGGACGCGTCCTTCCTCTCCAGCCCCCCGAGCCTTTGCTTCTATCTTGGTTTGACCCCCGTCGCCTTCCTGCCCGCCTCCCACAAACAGCCCGAGACCAGGCTTGGAGGCAGGCCCTGTTTGGGAGGTGATCCCTAAAACACCTGGAGTGGACACCCGAGCCAAAGAAGGAGGGGTGTGCCACCAACTCAGATACTGCTGGGGACCGAGGACACCTGAGGGCTGAGGTCGCTGGGGGCTTGAGCACTGCCCTCAGGGACCCCCAATTCCCCAGCGCTCTGGGCTTGCAGCGTCTGTGGCCGCAGAGGGTTCCGGGGCCTTAGGCACCTTTAGTGGCCTGCTCTGCAGTGCTGGGTGTGGGGGTGTCCGAGTATTCCCCGAAGGGCTCAGGGCTCCTATCTTTGCTTGGTTCAGCAGCACAGCTAGAAAAGCGCCTGGAACAGCAGCAGGGGACCCCAGGAGCTAGGTGGCAGGCCACCCACTCATGCCTGCTCTCTCCCTAAGCGGGTGGATTAGATTTCCACCCACGGTTCCCAGCTCTTCTTTGGTGATTTGCCTGTCTCAGCAGAGCTCGAGAGCTCAGGGGAAGAATCTCGTTCTCCTTCCTGGGGCTGGCGGGTGGGCAGCAGTGGGTGAGAGCTGGGTGGGGTCAGCAGCTGTGTTGGTTTCATGCTGTGGCTGCGGTGGGGAAATGGGGTGCTCCCACTCTGGGGACACCAGTGATGTCCAGTCTCACTCAGGAGAGACCTGCAGCAGCCTCTGCTCCGTTGGCCTCAGCCAGTCCCTATCTGGACATGGGGCTTTAGGGCCAGGCACATGGTTTGAAGCCTTGGGGAGCTGTACCCCATAGTCGGGGTGTTAGGAAGGCCTCCCTCATGCCTACATCCGTGTGTGGTCGGAGGCGCCGGCACAGGATGTGGAGGTTGCACCAGGAGAGGCGAGGCCTGGGGTGCGGGGCGCTTTGCCTACCTCTGAGGGTCTGGACGTGGCCCCAGCTGGTCAGGGCCATTGACACACCCCAGGGCTCAGGCTCAGGGGACTGACTGCGGCTGCCTGAGAGATGGCACTGACTTCCGGAATCTCTTGACTGGGGTGGGGAGGGGAGCCCAGTAATGGGGGGTAGCAATGGGCCCGGAGGGAGGGAGCCGGGAGGGACAGCTGTGAGGACGCCTTGCCTGGGACTAAGACTGCTCTGGAGACAGCCTGACTCCCAGCACACACAGCAGCCTGTGGGAGCAGACGCAGGGCGGAAGGGCTGGCTGTTTCCAGGAACATTCTGGTGTGGTGGGGACGGGGGCGGGAAGCCTCGGGGGGTCAGGGGCCCTTCCCCAGATCAGGCACCCCAGGCGCTAGGTCAGACCGTGAGAGCGCTGTGGCCTTTCGCCAGGTCCGGTGATCTCCCCCGGTCATGCCTGCCTACGGAGTCATCGCTGCATCGTAGTGACCTCCTGGGCTCCCAACTTGCTTGGGAAGATGAACTAGCACTTTGGCATCCTAATGACAATAATTTAACAATTCTGAAATAACAAATACGTGATGATGACGACAATAAATCTCATTTACATGAACTTCAACCATTTGTGGAATTCTTTCTCGTGAATTCTCTGTAATAAAACCTTAGGAAGTTGGTATTTATTTCTCCATTTTTATAAATGTAGAAACAGAGGCTCAGAGAGGTTGAGTAATTTGCTCAAGGTCACACAGCAGGAAAATGACAGAGCTGGTGCCACCTCATTGGCATATTTGTGCCTATCCTTGGAGGGTGCATGTGTGTGTGTGTGTGTGTGTGTGAGAGGGAGAGAGGGAGAGAGAGAGAGACCGATCACCACAGCTAGGATCCATCCTGGACCCTCGGAGGCTCCAGACGGCCATCCATCAGCTGGGTCCCAGGTTCCCTGGTTGCGGGGGGCGGGGCACTGAGAAGATGGCTGCCAGAGAAAGGCACCCAGGACCCCGCTATTTGACCCAGAGACTTGCCTGGACTGGACCCTGCTAAAGGACTGTCTCCAACCACAAGATGGGAAGATCCGGGCTGCCCAGGAAGGTGGTCCAGGCCAGAGCCCACCTCAAGGATAACCTGCCACAGGTGGGCAGTTTCCTCCTCCTGCTGAGCCTCCGTTTTCACATCTGTGAAGTGGGGACACGGGAGAGAGGGTGTAAGGATTCGCTGAGCTAACAGACATGGCAGTGTTTGTTACTGAGAACCTCATGCAGGAAGGAATTGTCATAAAGTTAGACCTTGTGAAATTCTCACTGACAATATAAGCTTTGCGGTGGTTCTACCTGCCGGGGTAAGGCAGGCTGCGAGTGGCCAGGTCGGTGCCTTTGGTCTCTGGCGTGGAGGATGGCGGAGTTTCTGAGAGGGTGGGGTAGGAGCAAAGCCACAGATCAAAGCAGCTGACGGCGGTGTGTATGAAGAAATGGCCGGTGGAAAACTAATTTCATCGGAAGAAACAGTCCTTGAATTTTGTCTTGACCTCCGTTGGGGCAGCAAAGAGGATTGTGTTAAAAAGGCCAGTCTGATATATGAAGGTTTGCAAGGGAGATGGGGAAACCGAAATCCATTCCTAGATGTCTCACTCCAAGCCCATCCAATATCGGAAAAGCTCAGCGTAAATAGCCATTAAATCAGAGTGTGTGTGCTTGCTTTACAAAAGTCGCTTTCCCGATGAATTTAAAATGTGGCTTGATTTAGAAAAAAATGTGACTGATGACTTTTCCAGAACACATCTGGTGGGTTTAGTGAGATCTATCTATCTAGATATCTACAAATATCTCTCTATAAAAAATATGTAGATATACAGCTGTGTAAGAACAGAATCTCAGCATGTGTCATGGGGCAGTGGCCCAAATAACCTTATTTGCATTACAAATGTAATCTTGTCGCATTTTTCTGTTCATTTATTTGGGTATCAGTTGATTCCAGAAGGAGTCTGAGGGAGGTAAATGCAGGAGGGATGATCCTGTCTCAGAGTTGGGGTGCTGGGAAGGCGAATCCGGCAGCCACGGGAAGGGTGGGCTGTGAGAATAGGTCTCTGCAGGACCTGAGAACTGTGCACCGGCAGACCCTCCCTCCAAATGCCCCCAGAGTCTCCACCTGCACCCTTGACCTCCACAAAGTAGCCAGAAGTGGAGGCCTTTGCCTGAGCCTGAGGCTTGGCAGCCAAGGAAGGCCTGAGAGCCCCACCCACAAGGACCGCCCCCTCGCCTGGCCACGCAGCACATTCCAGGGTGGCCTTGGAACTTGCAACTGGTCCACACCATGAGCTGTCATTATGCGGCAGGAAATTCCCAAACTGACACACCGTTGTCCCATAACCCGCCCAGACACAGCCATGCCGGAAGCCACTGCTGAAGCTGTGGG
>CM053506.1:3016452-3050267 GCA_028627145.1 Eidolon dupreanum
GTGAGGGACTGTGTCTGATCCACCTCTATTTTCTCAGGGTAAGGGGAAGCTCCGAGAAGAGGAGGCATTTGAGCTGGTCTACAGGGAATGACATGATCAGAGGAGTAATAGTTAATTTTTACTATGAAAGAAACGTGTATGCATATAGGAAACAACTCTCTTAGACCTCTCCTAGCAATCTCCTAAGTGTTACTTTGTAGAAATAAATCTCGTAGTTAGTATTTAAGGGCTCACATCTATGTCTTCCTATACTTTGCTTTCACTAGTTTCTCTTGGTCAGGCAACTCCTAACACTATTGAGTAAATATCTAATATGAAAACACGTTTAACCGACTTATGCTATCCTACCTCTTTTCACCCCATCACCTCAAAAAACTGTTTGTTACATTAATATTTTAGTTCTACCAGTTACTGCTATAACTTAAATATTATCCTTACACCTCTGTTTTTCATTTCATCAACTTTACATAGTCTCAAACTTTGATCATGCAAGGGATAGAATTAAATGTCCTGGTAGTTTCTTTACACCCTGTTCAAGTTTAATGTTGTCAGACCATAATTTCCACATTGTTAATGTTTATAACATGTACATTCCATTCTTAACTATAGTTAAGTGTTGGGTGCTTTATTTATAGATGAGGCATTAAAAGATAGAATAAGTAGCATTTAAATATCATCATCACATATAATTACAAAGCCAAACAGGGGGAGTAGACAGCATAGGAAATATAGTTCTATACTAGCAAATTTTACTGCTAGTAGGAGAATATTTTAAGAGCCTGAGTTAAAAGGACTTTCTTTTGTTATATGGCATTAATCGCTCAAAATTTGCTACATTTTAGATTGTTTATAATTAGACCATGACTTATCCTTATGTAGCTTTTTTATTTCCTGGAGTTTCTCATTGCTTTGCTTTTTTCACTTTAGCAAAAGAACCATATACATCTCTTATATCTTTAAGGCTATCCAGTCATTCGACCATACTCTTTGTTAAAGAAAATGTTTTCTTTCTGAAGATTTTTTCTTAGAATTTTCTGATCTCCAGTTATTATTTGGACAGATTGTTTCTGTGACCCTGAAATTTTTTCCTTGAACTCCTGGGATAAGTCTATACTTTTTATGAATGCCCATGTCTTTTTTCTTGCTTAGATTCTTTTTTCCACTTTGCTGGAGAATATTCTGAGAGAATATTTTTCGAAAGAATATTTGGGATGTAAATTTTCTAAGTATTTTTATATCTGAAAATATTTCTTTTGTACTTATATTAAATGAGTAGATTTTTAAAGAAAAAAATAGATTTGTAAGTTCAGAATTTTATTTCTTTACTAAGAATTTTAGAAGGTTGCTCTATTGTCCTCTAGTTTCTAATGTTACTGATGAGAAGTCCCATATCAAAGAGATTGTAATTCCTATGCAGATAATCTGTTTTTCCCTCTTGGAAGCTTTTCTTTACCCTTGGAATTTTTAGGAGGATGTGTCTGGAGGTGGGTCTCTTTTCATTCATTCTTCTTGGCACTTGCTGCGTCCCATTAATCTGAAGATTTATATATTTTTTCAGTACCTGGGAACGTTATTCCTATCATTTGTATAATTTATACACTTTCTACATTTTATTTTTTCCAAGAAATCTTAGTAAATGGATACGGGACTTCTTAATCGATCTTGTATGTCATATATTTTTCCTCATATTTTTCTGTCTTGTTGGTCTGCATTCTGAGAGAGTCGCTGAACTTAGTATTTTTCTATGGAAGTTTTAACATTCACACTCCTAAGAGGGCAGAGCAGAGTCTGATCACTGCCCACATTTGAACCAGGAAGGGACGAGGGAAAGCACAGGGCTGTGTAGTCTCTGCCCATTCACTCACTTACTCACTCACTCACTCAGTCACTCACTCACTCTTCCTAAACGTCTCTGAACGTCTCTGCTGTCTCTGACTTGGTGGGGTGCTGAGGGGCGCTGGCAGTGGAATCCCTCACCCAACACTGCCTCTTCCTTTGTAACGGGGGCCCCAGGGTGCCCTCCATGATTAAAGCTAGTGGTAGCCACCACCTTGTCATCCTGCAGGAAAGGCTGTCGCACGTGGGAACTCATTTGTACCCAGCATTCATGTCCAAGTTGGGGGGTGCACTTAGATGTTACTCGGGCTTGGGTGTGACCTCAGCTCTTCTCGGAGCCTTCAAGCAAGTTGCTTGACCTCTCCAAACCTCAGCTTCCTCGTGGGTAAAACCGGGACAATAACCTTTTTCTCACTTCACTTTTCCAAGCCTCGGGTGGATCTGCATGTAACGGGGACCAGCACCCACTTCTCACAGTGGCTCTGAGGGTTCACGTGGAGCCCATGTGGCTGTCGCTGACCCAGTTCGTCCTTGAGGAAATGTTCCCGAGGTTTGGTGGCTTTCCTCTGTGTCATGATGGATGCAGATTCCACGATGGATGCAGATTCCACGCTGGGCAGAGACTGGGTCGTCTGGACCTTGGCCTGGTGCCCCTTTGTCTCGCCTGTTGAGCTGGACAAAGCCACAGAACAGCCCAGGCTTCCTGTGCTGTGTGCCCTGAGTCCCACTCCTGTGTCCACAGGGCCCGTCTGCTTCCTGGCGAGGAGAGAGGAGAGTGTGAAGTTGTCTTCGGTGGGAATTTGTGACAATCCCCAACACCTTCAGCAGACACAGGGACAGGAGAGAAATGGGTGACCGGGGAAGGAACAGCAGGGCAGAAGAGCCATCACCAATGTCCACTGCGATTCCCAGGTCTGCAGGCAGGGACGGCCAGTGGTCCCAGCATTCACGGCGTAACCCTCCGTCTGTCCAAGAAGCTCTGAGTAGCAAGCTGGCTCTGGCCCCTGAGCGTCACGGAGCTGGACTACAGACAGTGACAACCGTTTCACAGCCCAGTGCGGTTCAGAGAGATGTGTCGTGCTGCTGTGCGTGCTGGGTTATTAAACACCTTCCGACTCCGAGAGGAAATGGATTTTGTGTCATTCAAGCTCATCCGGAACTAAGATCAGCTCCCTGCTGTCCTGCTCCCTGCCGGGGACGGCGGCTTCTGCAGCTCCATCCATCAGGATGCTCGCTCTGTTCGGGGTGCCGCTGCGTTCTGCAGGGAGCATGGCCGGGCGAGCCCAGAGTCACGGTTTACAAAGCATTTCCACCACCTCACATGCACGTGGTCCTCCCAGCCCCTGAGGTAGGCAGGCCGGGCACGTTCTGCCCGTTTTATAGCAGGGGCAGGGCTCAGAGGGGCCCAAGCTTGGTTGACCACTCTTCTGCTGCCAGATTGACATTTTAATAACTTTATCTTTGAACCTGTGTTTCGTAAGTGAAATCGGTGGGATTGGGGGCACGCACGTGAGCAAAGATCTGAGCAGCACACGTCAGTTGCTCCTGCTGCCCTACTGGCCCGCAGTGTTGTAGAAGCCCGTAAGCACGGATGTCTAGGGACCGCGATGCTCAAGAGTTCAGTAAGTCTCAGAGGACAAGGCACACGTATCCCATCGAGGACTGGGTCAGAGCCCACAGCTTCGAGAGACCACACTGTCCGCTCAAACCAGCACTTGCTTTAAAGCAGGATGGAGGCAACGATGCTCTGAGAATCATGCGTGACCAAAGGGCCCACTCTTCCCTTTTCTTACTCATGTTCCTGCTCCCTGTTAGCCAGTCACTTTCACTGAGAGTGACGAGCCGGAGGAGGGGGAACATTGGCTGACGGCAGTTCCCTTTCCTCTCAGTCCTTCCTTACTCAGAAGTGAGGCAAAGGTGCAGAGTGTCAAGGGGTGAAATGAAGACCGGTAAGTTGTATGCAGCATTTCCACTGTTCCTGTTAAGGACAAAAATACACTTGCATGCACAAATTGCAAAACACGAAGTGTGGCATTTCCGTGATTTCGTGTAAGGAGTTAAATGCTCTTGCGTTTTCATTTAAAAGTGGCATGGCACGATTTTACGCTGAATGGTAAAATCATATTAGTGATTGAAAACCACGAACCCCTGCCCACCACTTCAGTGTTTGCAGAGCACGGGCCTGTTTTAGTCTCACTGACCTTGAAGTACCCAGCATTAATGACCTTTATCCACATTTTACGGGCACAGAGTGGTTAAGCCGTCAGTCACTGCAGCTCAGCCCAGATGGGACCCATACACACGTGACCACTCATGCTCTCTGTGTGCTCCTTCCTGGGCCATGGGATCCGAGGTGCCACATGGCTACCTGGGCCCCCGGGGAGCTTGGCCTCGGCTGCCTTAGGAAAGTCATGATTTGCTAGACAGCTCTGCTGCCCCACGGCCCTGACCCAGATGAAGGCCAATCCCGTCCGTAGAGTAGACTGGGAGAAGGTGGCCCTCTGACTGTGGTTTAGGGACATCCTCAACCTGAGTACACGTGGGTGGGTGGAGGATGCCACTGTACTTCTCTTTGCCAAAGGCATGTTCCAACGTCCTTTCTCTTGTCGGTACCAGGACTCCTGGGCATTTGGGAAGGAGTGTGGTACCCAGCCTGGGCTGGAGCTGACCCAGCCTGTGTCCCCTGACCTGGCATCTTGTCCCAGGGGCCTGTTCCCCCTTGGCCCCCAGATTGTTTCAGGGGTACGGGAAGAGAAGGCCGCTTGTGGACTCTAGTTCCTCCTTGGAGATTGAGGCAATGAGGTGTCAGTTGCTGAGTTGGTTCAGATTGTAAGTGGGCAAAAGGCCTGTCACCTCCATGGGGCCCTGAATTTGTTCTTCCCTCCAGTCCTGGTGACAGCAGATCACGTGAGGGCGGATGCAGGCCTGTGGCCTGAAACTTCCCTCTCCGCCCCACCTCCTTGAACCACGAGCTCTCCCACCGAGTAGAAAACAGTTACAGCAGAGTTCTGGTTGTCACAGGGGTCACATGATGAGGTCTGTCATCCGTCTCATATTACAGATGTGAAAACTGAGGCTTACCGAGGGAAAAAGGCTTGCTCCACGTGACACAGCGACTAAGTGGCAGCCCTGGGGTTCGAGGGCTCGACCTCTGCTGTCACCTGCTGACACCCAAGTCCCTTTCCCACGCCAGTCCTGGTGTTCAGGCTCTGCAGGCATCATTGCATTCTTATCTCATGATGACCTTCGGGACAGGTACTGAGCTGATGTTTTCTGATCGACAGGGACACTGAGGCTCAGAGAGGCTCAGTGAATTGCCCTAGTTACACAGCTAGTAAGTGGTGGCGAAGGCATTAGACCCCTGGTCTGTGTGCCCTCAGAGTCTCTGCTCTTTACCACTGCTGCAGCTCCCTGGCTGCTGGGGAGCTGGGGAAGGAATATTATGGCCATCACAGGGTCAGATCAGTGGAGGTCACCAGACAGAGGTGACGCACAGGCCATGATTCCACCATCTACCCTCCACTGGTCACAGAGGAGTGGCCATGTGCCCAGGGAGGGCTCCTTAGGAAAGGCTGAGCCACTGCAGTGCGGGATGCAGTGCGGGGTACCGGCCCAGCCACCCATGTAAGGGCTGGGGGCTGCTGTGAGCCTTTGGCTTCTTCTTGAGTTGAAAAGCCGTGTATGGGCTTCTCCTCAGGCCTTCAAAAAACCACAATAACTTAAGCAAGCTGACTTTTCCATTATTAAATTGTAACATTGTCATCCTTTTAGCAAAATGACATATGAGCATTTCCCTGTTCATCCAGAAGAGCGTTGCACATTAGAGGCAGCCGGAGGCAGCCGTGGGTGTTCTGGGCCCCGCTGCCACGTGCCTGAAGTCATTGCTTCATTCATCAGACGTCCCTGCTTGGGGGCCGTGTCCCCAGGCCCGTCCTCAGGGAACTCGCAGTCTACAGGGGAGATGCACGAGTATTTTGGGTAGCTCTAAAACCAAGACTGTATTGACTGATTGACTGATTAATTCATTCTATGAATATTCATTGAGCATCTATTGTATGTGTGAAATTGATATTTAAATTATTTACATTTTGCATTCATTTATCGGTTTTAGCATTGGAAAGCGCCTTGTGACATGTTCTATAAAACCTGACAAGCCCGTGACCTTGTTCACATCTAGGATAAAGATCATCTACAAACCAAAACTTAGACTGAGGTTTTGAACGTGCCCTATAATGTCGTGTTTTCAGGTGAGTGCTGGTACCTACCCTGGGGTTTCTCCGCCCTGGCTACGTGTCAGAATCAGATGGGACGTGACAACTTGTCAGATGCCAGGGTGCAGAGGAAGCGAGGGTGAGAGCTGAGCCCGTGCTTCTGGCTTGCTTTGGACCTGCCGGATTGGACGGACCCATGGGACGCTGGCTGGAGGAGCTGTGTGGTGGCCGAAATTCATGTCCCTCCCCAGCCACCAAGTGAGATGCGTGCACCCTGGCCCCTCTTCTAAGAACTCTGCCCTCCCCTGACAGGTCGCAGGAATTCCCCCCCAAGGGGTGGTCCCCGCCCAGCAGCCTTGGCACCTGGGGCACAGCCGTGGGGCAGTGAGCTGTCCAGGTGCTGCTGGTGCTGCTGAGGGCCAGGGGGGCCTGGTGCCCTTCAGCCCTGCTTCAGTGCCCATGACCAGAACTGCCTGGGTGTATGTTGAGCTCCCCGGGCCAGGGCCCCCAGCCTGTTAGGGTCCGACCCCAGGGAGGGCCATGGCGGCCCCGGCCCGACTTACAGGTGACTCTTTGCCTGAGGACTTCGGAACGAGGACAGCTGGCCGCTGCGGGGGCCAGCTTGGTGCTGTCTCCCTGGCTGCTCTGGGCCCAGGGCAGCCCTGGGGCAGAGTCCGGGACAGGGCTTGTGGTTGTCACCCCCAAGGGGTTGAAGGGCGGCAGGGGCTGGGGGCTTGAGAGGCGGTAGCTGCTTCTGTAGCCAGTTCCTGTGGTCCTGTTGTCCCCATGGTCCCCATGTCCTCGTGGTCCCCCCGTGGTTCCCCTGTCCCCATGGTTCCCTGTGGCCCCCGTGGTTTCCCATGTCCCTGTGGTCTCTATGTTCCTGTGGTCCCCGTGGTTCCCGGGTCCCTGTGGGGCCTGTGGTCCTGTAGTTGAGGCCTAACCAGCTCCAGGGTTGGAGGGGCCTCTGGTCGCCGCTCGTGTTTAGGGGCGGCCACAGAGTTTGGGGAGCCCTTTCAGGTGGGAAGACCGCGAGGGGCGAGTAGGGCTGAGGTGCCGGGCGGTGGCGGCAGCTGTTTGACCCAGGGGTGCATGTGACCCAGAGGCCTCGGAACCGAGCCCTTAAGTTGCTCAGTTTCCTTGTCGTCGTCGGGTGCTGTGAAAGGCCTTGCCTGTCCCTGGGCTCCGCAGGGGCTGGTGACAGGACGCAGTGAGGGTCAGCGAGGGGCGGGCGTCCCCGTGAGCTGGTGACCACAAAACCGGATGCGGCGGCTCACGGGCCACAGCCAGCCAGCTGTGTCCAAACCCCGATTTACCTGTCGAATGTGTGTGTGCGCGCGCGCGTGTCAGTGTGCGGATGACGTGTGTGTGTGTGTTAGCAGTCTGTGCGGGTGCGTGTCTGCATCTGTGGGTGTCAGTGTAACGGTGCGGGGGTGTGAGCACGTCTGTGCGTGTGTGTCTGACTCCGA
This sequence comes from Eidolon dupreanum, assembly GCA_028627145.1. NCBI lineage: Eukaryota > Metazoa > Chordata > Mammalia > Chiroptera > Pteropodidae > Eidolon > Eidolon dupreanum. Next base: position 3,023,969 of record CM053506.1, read on the forward strand.
GTGTCAGTGTGTCTATGTGTGTGTTTGCGGGCCTATGAGTGTCAGTGTGTGTGTGCGTGTCTGCGTGTGTGTGCATGTCTGCGTGTGTGTGGCATGTGCACACGTGTGTAGCTTCTCTGAGCTCCTTGGCATGTCCTGACCACCGGTAGAAAGCACTTTCTATCTGTCGTGTTGAACTGACAGTTGTCAGCCCTGTGCTTTACGTGACAATGGGCGGCAGACGCTGAGAGCACCCTCATGACAGCTTAGGGGTGCACGCCTCTACTGTCTGCGCGGCCCGGGTGAGCGCACAGAGGTCCGGGGGGCTCAGTAACTCACTGATCTGGTCTCTGGACCCAGCCGTCTCCAGCACCCAGGGCTCACCACATGCATGAAGCCAGTGGCACCCCTCACCCAGGAAGCACCTCTGGGCAACTTCTCCAGGCTAAAGGACGGGACCCTTTGTCCACATTCCAGTCCTGGGACCCTGTCTGGGTCATCCTCTCGACTCAAAGCCTCCCTGTCCCTCACAAACACCCTACAAGACCCTCCACGTAGCTTTACAAACTCAATCCCATGAAAGGCCCCTGGGTGTTAGGTGACCACAGAGGGACCGAGCAGGGCAAAGTCTATCAGCTGGCTTCGAGCAGGCGAGATTCACGTTCCCACTGAGCCAGAGATGTGCGCAGTTGGCGACAGACAGACTTTGTGCCTGCAGAGGCCAGTGGCCTGGTGCCAGGCCAGGTCTCGGTGTCTTTAACTGTGGACCCACCTGAGCCAACAGAGTGTGATGGAGAGGGCCACCGATTCCAAGATGTCACTTTGCTGCTGAAATATGCTGATTTAAAAGAATCGAAGGGGTTGGTTTATTTATTGCCAAAGTCATTTCAAATGGAATTAGGCACCTAAATCAATTCGCTATGGCTTCTCTTCATTTTTAACCGATCCTCAGAACATACGGTTTGCATTAGCTCTGTGCACACGAAGAGAACTAGGCTTGTGGAGAGAGCTGGCCCCAGAAGAGCCTTGGAGCCATGCAGTGAATAAGCTTGTTCATTTATTGTTAAAATTCCACGAGCGAATTATACTACAGTGGGACTCGTAACACTTTACTTCTGCGTGTAACATCGGGGCCCATCCTCCCCGCGATCCCAGGGGAAGGTAGGGCAGGTTCGTTATTAGTTCCAAGTTGCAGGAAAGGAAACTGAGGCTCAGATGTTAAAGAACTTGTCCAGGTCCCACAGCCAGGCTGGGAACCTCTATCTACCCAGGTCAGTCGGCCCCCAATCCGGGCTCCACCCTCCAGTCGGATGAAGCCACCCCCTCTGTGGCGTGACCCTCCATTCCCACGATTCCACTTAATCTTCCCTGACAGCTGGAGATTCCCTCACTCAGGGACCTTCAGCCATATGTACCTTTTTTTTTTTTTTCCCATCAGGATTGATGGAAGGTAAGATGGAGCAGTGGCCTTTATGTGACAAACTAGGCACAAAAAAATGGTGCTCTCTGACCATTTTATGTATATGTGCTCACTTAATCCTCATAGGCGAAGGGGTGGGACTTATTGTTCACATGTAACACGTGAGGAAGCTGAAGCTCAGAAGAGGCGAAGTGACTTCCTCAAAGTCGCACAGCCGAGAGTGGTGGAACTAGAACCCGAGCCAGGGCGTCTGCTTTGATCCGAAGTGCGTGCTTTTAATCACTTCGCAGCGGAGCCTGCCCCAACCTCACCGAGGGGCCTCCTGAAGCCTGGTCCTTCCAGTCACAGACCAGTGACTATTCCCTTAAACAGCCTTCTTGGAGCACCTCCTTGGTCCAGGTTCTGGGAATGGGCATAGGAGAAAGAGGGGAAGAGAGAGTGAACGAGAGAATTCAGACACGGCTCTTGCTCTAGAGGCGCCTGTGGGCTCGGAGCGAGACAGACAGGTGCAACCAGAGCAGTCGGTGGTGGGCACAGGTGGGCAGCAAGGGGAGGGGCAGCCAGGTAGGTAGGTGCTCCCTACCCCTAGCTAGATTAGCAAGGGGACACTTCTCACTGCCTGGGCTCTGGTCTCCTCCAGCCCCAGGCCTCACCCACTCCCTGAAGGCTGGGCCTCAGCAAACCTGTTCTTCCTGTTTCTTAACCACCTTTCTGTCCCTGCCCATGCCACCACTGCTGGACCGAATGGCCCCATCTAGCCGGGAAGCTGCAGGTCCCTGGCTACACATGACCTTTGGATTTCTGAAACCAAAACCACCCATGAGCCCATCCTCCAGGGACGATGACCTTAGGTTTACGGTGTGCACCCTCCAGTCTTCTTTCTCTGTTTCTGTCTGTCCGTCTCTCAACAAATGTCGTTTCGATCATCTTGCATGAGCTGTCTACTCCCTGGCCAATTAGCCCACACCTGGAGTAGCGGAACCATCAATAGTCATGAGATTTATCGCATCGGTTCCCGGGTTAGTGGACAGAACGCTCAGCTCACAGGGAGGCTCAAGCCATTTGTGCCAGCTCCGCCAGCCCGGACGAAAGGCTCAGTTCCTGGGCCCCCCGCTCCCCGGGCCCCCCGCTTCCCGGGCTGGGGAGCGCTGTCAGGGGTCAGCTGTCAGTTTTTTGAACATCTTAGCAGCTCCTCTTGTCCGACTGTCAGAATTTGACATGTTCCATCTCGAAGCTGAAATCTACAAGAATATAAATTCTTTGAAATCAGACACGGTGGGTAATTTGGGGGAACATATTTCAACTTCAAAATGGATTATGATCATGCAAATAATTGGAGAGCTTTATTTTGTCTTCTAACATGGATTAAAGAGGAAAGCTGGTTGCCATGGAGTGTATTTCAGTCACTTACGAACAGCTGTTCAACCATTTGTTCGTGCGGCAGTTTTCTGTGCCAGGCCGCGGGGACTGACACAGGCCGATGCTGGTGCCTCCCCGGAGGCCCCCTGTCCGGCCGAGGAGTGTCATGGCCAGGGCCAGCTGGGAGCTTCCCGATTCTCTTACGTAGACATTAGCAGGAAGTGATTCAGACTTAGAGCACAGCTCTTGTGGGTCTCTTCTTTCTCCACCCAGGAAGAGGTTAATAAATTGTGGTCGAAAGTCTGGATTTAAACCCCAGTCCCAGCCACTCCCTGGCTGGATGGCCTTTGGCAACAGACTTAACCTCTCTGAACCTCGGCTTCTCTGGAACGCAGGGATGACAGTCACATCCACCTCATCAGGGTGTCATGAGGAAAAAATGGAACAGCATGCAGTTTCGCACACGGCAGGCACACTGTGTGCATGCGGCAGGCACACTGTGCGCAAACAGCGGCGGCACCATTGCTGCTGTGTTTATTTACACTCTCTGCACCTGTTTCACATGAGCGCCCAGTTCTGATCGTGCTGCTGCGGCCCATCTTAGAGGTTCCTCCAGCCTTTGCTGCCCACGGTCTCCTCCTGCCCCGAGGGCCCTTTGCTGCCACCCTGCCCCAGCCTGCCCCTCAGAGGCTCAGCACGCACGGGCTGCCCCCAAGCAGACGTGGAATAAAACATGAATGCTTTCTGGTCCTGCCCGCTCGCTGCCCCTGCCTGGGCAGGCTATTCCTGCTCTCTGAAATGCCTTTCCCGCTGCCGTCTCCCTGGTCAATACCCTCTGTGCAGCTCGTCTCAGGAGCCACACTCTCCAGGAAGCCTTCCTGGATTTTCTCTCTCTCACAGCTCTTTGCCTGGCCCTCCACCATTTCTCTCAGCTTGACTGATGAGCCTTCCAGGCAGAGACTGGCTTTTCCCGATCCAGTGCCCAATAAGTGGGCATTCCTGCAACCCTGTCCTGGCCCCGGAGCTGGGCCAGGGACAGCGGGACACTGGCAGTGGTTCAGCAGGGTGTGGCGTGTGTGGCAGCGAAGGGCCGGACGTGCCTGAGGTCTGAGGCCGGAGGGAGGAGCAGCTGCTTGGCCAGCTCAGTGCCCTGGGCTGGGAGAGGCAGGGTTGAGGCCCTGGGGGGTGCGGGGGAGCCTGCTGAGGAAGCTGGTGTTTCAGTTGCTGCCTTGTTTGTTTATTTAAAGGAACAATGACGTGTTCAGGGCACTCTGGTAAACAGTTCTAGTTTTGCAAACGTCCTCAGGGCAGGAAGGACAGGAAGGAAGACCCGAGCACTAAGCTTCATCCTCCGGGGCGCTGCTTGTGGGCCTTTTCAAGCTGGTCCTGCCTTGGGCTTCATTTTCCTGCTGGTTACAGTGGTTGAGGCTGAAATTTGGGGGACATAGATCTAGGTGTCCTTGAGCTCATTGTTGGGGGAAACGGGATGGATAGATGGATAGATGTGCAGCTCAGGAAGCTCGGGACCCTCCTTTTCATCACCAGACTTGGGGGACTCATCACAGCATCCCCCTTCTCCTACCTTCAGTCCCAGGAAGCCCTGCTCAGACCACAGGGGGCTGTGTGGCCAGTGGTGCTCCGTGGGTGACAGGCCTGCGAGGCGCCCCACGGAAGGCGGGTTCACCACCGGTCGAGTTTGGGAAGCCCCTGTGTGAAGAGCCACGTTGTCCAATAACACCCTTTAAAGGCCCCTGAGAAGTCCTGCAGTAAAGAGACTTATCTGACTTTTCACTGGGGATGGGCAAAATTTTCTCTAAAGGACCAGACAGTAAATATGTAAGGCTTTGCCAACCATATGCTCTCTGTCACAACGACTCAGTTTGGCTGTTGTCATCTCAAAGCAGCATAGCTGATACCTAAATCAGCGTTCCAATAAACTTTATTTGCAGACAGAAGGTGGGTTGAATTTGGCCTGTAAGCTGTAGTTTACTGACTTCTGATTTTAAATCATCATCTCCCTTCTCCCTTCCCTCTCCTCCCCTCCCCTCCCTCCCTCTCCCCACGATGTTTTATGAAGTGCCGGTTATGTGCCGAGAGGCTGTTTGAGCACAGCCGCTTATTTTCGAGTTGGGGTGGCTATGTCTCATGCGTGGGATCTGTTTTTTAAGCTACTGTGTCATCCCCAACATGAATAATTCAAGACCTACTTCCCGCAGCCCGGACAAAGGGCAGGGCATGATTATTCACTAGCCAGGTTGCTGCTGACACCAGCAGCACAGACGGCCCAGTTTAGGACTCGTTCCGCCCGCAGGTTTGCAGTTATGCAATTCCTGATACATTTTGAACATCTGAAAGGAGCGATTTGCATTATTTTCAATTTTGCACAAAGGGAGGCTTTCTTAACATTTTGATGCCACATTTTCTCCCGAATTTAAAGCACCCGAAATATACCTGTTAGCTCCCCGAAGGCCGTGGGTCCCATGGCACCCTTTTTGGGGACCAAGAATGTGGCTTTTCACCGGGAGGAAGGCTTCAGCAATGGCCTCTGCTTGGGCCCCTTGCTCCCGTGAGCTCCCAGCCCAGAGAGTCTAGCACTGAGTCCAGACTTGGACGAGCGCTCGCGCTCCTTGCTGTAGTTTTCTCTTTCCTACTCCTCTCCCGAGTGTAGCCCGACACCTCGGCGCAGCCTTGAAGGACCCCAGAGCGAGGCTGCGTCCTAGGCCCCTGGGGCCTTCGGGCTTATCTTTGCCATCGATCGGCTTAGTGGGATACGTTCTCCTTGTCTTTCACCACTGTTGAGCCGAGTGCCTTAGAAAAGATCTAAGACAGTTCCAGGATTGACTTTGATTTCATTTCTTTTCATTACAGTCTGCCCACAGCTGACACGAAGAGGACTTGCCTTCCTGAAGGTCCTCTGGGCCTCGGTTCAGGGGTGCAGAGGGCTTTCTGGGGACGTGGGCACCGGCGGGCAAGTGAGCTCTTAGACATCACGGGCTGAGACTCTGATGTGTGCCGGGGGGTGCCAGGCACCTAGAGCCTCTTCTCTGTAATCTGACAAGTGAGGTTTCATTGTCCCCATTTTCCAGATGAGGAAGTCAAGGCTGAGCACAGCTAGGTGGCTTCCCCAAGTCCACATGGCTGGAGAGGTCCAGACCCAGGGAGGGGGCTGCAGACCCATACCCTACTCCTTCGTGCTCCTTCGGGCACCGGCGAATGAATGTGTTTGCTGCCGTTGGACCACGTAGTGATGTTCTGCCAGCCCCTCTGTGGCCCCAGGTCTCAGCCTGGGATTGTGGCAAACGCCACACAGTGATAATAATTTCAATTCCCCCATCTAACCCTGCCTGGCAGAATCGTAAGCACTTCTACATCGGAGGGGACCGCTGACGTTTCCGCCTGCCCAGCAGCTATGACTCATTCGTTGTGGATGGCCTCTTAATTTTCCTTTGGGGAACCCCTCACTCTCCCTCACATCACAGGAATTGGTTTGGGAACAGAGGTGTTGTCCAAGCCCATCCAGGGAGACCCAGTCTTAGAAGTTTTACTGAAAGGAGTCACTTGCTTTTTTGCGGGGGGGGGATGTTGCTAGCCTGGCAGAACCTAAGCTTAACGTCCTGGGACCGTCTTTGCCACCTGTTGGAGAGAGTCTGCCTGAGAGCAGAGCCTGCCTCGGGGGAAGCAGCGTGAGCCGTGGGGGGAGGCGGACTCACACGGGGCTTGAGTACCTGGATCCACCTGTGCCTGCAGCGGGGCCGTGAGCTTTTGTGTGTGAGGAGTCAGTGTCTTTCCTCCTCTGCTTGAGCTTGCCCGTTTGGGTTTTTGTCCTTTCTGTGCCATGGAGTCCTGAGTCATATGATCTCCCCTGACAGGCGCCATCGTAGCCTGGCGGTTAGGGTGGGTCATAGCACCACAGTCAGTTCTGCTCTGGACAAGCTGTGTGACTTTGGGCAAGTGATTCAATCTCTCTGTGCCTTGGTTTCTTCATCTGTACGATGGATTGTGACGGCGCCCGCTCCTTACAGGGCTGTGGTGAAGGTTAAGTGAATCGATACAAAGGTCTTAGTATAGTGCTTGGCACGTAGCGTCGGCACAATCGATGTTAGCCGTTATTATTCATTATCTTTAAAAAAATTGTCCTGGTGTCCCCAGAGCAGATATGACTACTTAACTTTTTTTATAAATGAAACACCCAAGGGCCTCCTGAGCCCCCAGGCTGGGGAATGCAGGGCTTGGTCTGCTCTCGCTGGGCTCTGTGGTCTTGGCAAGTTAGTAATTCATCCTCGCTGGGCCTTGATTTGCTCGTCTGTGCAGGGGGCACCACCAGAGTGTCCACCCCCAGACTATTCAGTGAGATACTGTATGCGAAGCGCTGCGTCTGCATCCAGCACAGGGTGACGCCGTGCAAACGAGCGACTATGGGTAACAACAGCACCGCCACTGTTACTGTTATTAAATGCAATTTCCACAAGTGCCTCACCCCGATGGTGAGTGTTCTGGCATTGTGGAGGACAGGTAGGAAGCAGAGTAGGGGCTCTGTGCCCTTGGTCGCAGCTCGAAGAGGGTGCTCCATCACCCTGGGGGCCCTCACCCTGGATCAGAACCCCCTTGACTCTCTATCTTGGGCAGGAGTGAACTCTTATCTATACGCCCAGATGCACCGAGCTTAAATAAAATATGATAAACTCTGTCAGTGGGAAGGGAATGAAATTTTATTTGGAGTGCAAATACACATTAAGATTGTTTTTTTTGTCATTTCCCCTCTCCGGATCTGATGTCTTCTCTTTGGCCCTTGAATAAGTGGTGACTCCAGAGGGTGATGGGCAAATGGGGGAGGGGGGACAGAGGAGAATGGAGCCTGAGGGGGTGAGTATTGTCTGCAATCGATTTACCCTAATTGGGTTCCTAGTCAACAACCTTTTAGACTGAGAAGGAATCGTGACTCGCTGGGGCTGCAGGCTGCAGCACTATCTAGTTTCACCTCCAGGGTTGTACAGATGGGGAGACGGAGGGAGAGAGAGGGGCTGCGATGAGGTCCTGTAGCCATTGACTGGTCGAGCCGGGACCAGAGCCCCAGGGAGTCAGACGATCCCACACCCTGCCTCGGCCATCTACGTTAGAGGACAGGACTGGGCCGTGTCCTGACTAGCTGTGTGACATTGGACACTCTGGGACTCAGCTCCGCCATCGGTGTAAATGGAGAGATGGGACAAGGAGGGATCCAGGCGGCTTCCAACACCCTCTGCTTCCCTGTGGCCAAACCAGTTTCTTATAGCACCTTCCCTCAGCAAATTGTCACCTTATTCACTGAGCCACAGTGTGCCAGCTCAGAGCTTACCTGGGGCCTTTGGTGGCAGCTTGGGCGTCCTCTGACAGGGAAGTAACGAGTGGGATATTGTGCTCTTCGTCAGGTCTGTGCTGTTGGTGCCTTGCGGCCCTCTTCCCCCCTTTCCCTTGTTACCCCCCAGATCTTCATCCAGGGCGAGCACAGGTCCTGGGTCCAGCCGGCCATGGGATGTCGGGCAAGCCAGTGGCTCTCCGAGCCTCCATTTGCTCAGCTGTAAGGGCATCGGAGGCCCCCAGTGCAGGGGTTAAGTTCATAGGCTCTGACTGTCCGGGGTCCAATGTGGACTAGCTGAGCTCTTTGAGCAAGTTACTTGGCCCCTCTTCCTGTGACCAGGGCAAGGCTGGGGCAGCCCCGTGAGTGGCCCAGTCAGACCCAGGCTGCTCTTCCTCCCGAGAGCCAGTCTCTGTGGGGGTAACCTCTCCTGTCTCCTTTCCTTGAGAATCCAGGTCAGTGGCCTGCAGCCCTGGGGACATCCATGTGGCAGTTCCTTGCCGGCTGTAGCAGGATCGGCCTTGGGTCCTCGTGCCCTGTGGGTCGGGTTCGTCTCTCGATTCTCCCCGTTCCTGGGCACACAGCCAGCGCACATTTTCCATCCCGCAGGCTTGCTTTTGAATGATTACGTGTCATTAACAAAATGTGTGGGTTTCTAACACACAGCCATGTCTCTTTTCTTTTCTTTTTTTTTTCCCTGTGAAACAAGTGTGAAAAGACATTGTGGACTAACACAGATGAGATTCAAGTGCAAGTCCCGTCCCTCCCTTAAGGGCTGTGTGGCCTGTGACAATTCATTACCTTCCCCCAGCCCCAGGATTCACATTGGCAAGCCAGGGACAATGACGCCTGCTGAAGGTGAACCTGGATAGCAAGCTCGATGCTGCATCTGGCATGGAGTAAGGACTCAGGAAACGTGAGGCCTCCACTCTGAACGGTGACAGACCTGTCCCCCTGCGATGTGTCCTCCGGGGGCGGGGGGGAGGAGGTGGACGTGGGGCAGGGAGCCGCGGCCGAGCACCCGAGGCCTGAGACAGGCACGCAGACAGGGCGGGAGGGGGTAGCAGAACAGTCTAGAACAGGGGTCCCCAACCCCTAGGTCGTGGACTGGGACCAGTCCCTGGCCTGTTAGGAACCAGGCCGCACACCAGGAGGTGAGCGATGGGTGAGCGAGCGAAGCTTCACCTGTATCTGCAGCCGCTCCCCGGCGCCAGCATCACCGCCTCAGCTCCGCCTCAGATCTTCAGACGTTAGATTCTCTCAGGAGCACCGGTCCCTGGTGCCACAAAGGTTGGGGACCGCTGTTCCAGAACATGAGCCCAGTGCAGAATGGAGAGAGCTTTGCGGCGGGAGACAACAGGTGAGTGTTTGTCTTTGGAAACTAAGGAAATTCCACGGCCTTCCAGAAACAAACTGTCCCCTTTGGTGATGCATGGAGCTGACGGGAGGCCTGGCTGGTGGCTTTTCCCCCTCCTTGCTCCTCTTCCTCTGCTGTGGCATCCCGCAGGGACACGTGCAGCCTCCCCGGCCCCCACCGCTCGCCTCCAGGAAGGTGAGACCCCTGGGCCAGGGACCAGACTGTCTGCAGGCGGAGTCCCTTCCTTCTTCCTTTGGGAGCCCTGCGTCCTCCCACCGGCCGGGCTGTGGGAGGGTGAATGGCGCTCAGCAAGGCTCCAGCGGACCCACAATCCGTTCGCTTCATTTGTGTCTGTGGCCCGGCCGGGGGAAGATGATTGTGCCCTTGGAGACGTGATCAATGAGGCCCTGCGGTGGGGTTCAGAGGCTGGGAGGGTTCCTTTGCAGACATCGGGCTGTCCTGACAGCCTGACCCATCCTCCCAAGCCAGAAACTTGGCCATGGGAAGCGAATTAATAGTGTTTATGTTCTTCATTCATCAGTGTGTTTGAAGGTCATAAGGAAATGGTTCTTAATCATCTGGATCACAGACCCCACTGAGAATTTCAAAACTGCTCTTATCCGCATAGCCCCCCACCCCCTACAGTGTTTTATGGGAAGGCGGAGCATGGATATTGCAGATTCTCTGAGCCTACTCATGGCTCCCCCGGAAAGTTCATGGACTGACACCCCATTCCCCAAATGGGACATCTTTAAGGTGATCTTTCTATTCATTTACTCATTTATCTATTCTTATTTAACCAACATCTATTGAGCACCTACTATGTGCCAGAGAGTTTATCTTTCTTTTGCCGAGTTTTGAGCCAGACACGACCCCGACGGCAGTGAGGCCACGGAGGTCTGCACTTGAGACGAGGCTGCAGGCGGAGCCTCGCAGAGCCTTTTGTCATGCTGCATGCAGGAGATGACCAGCTGGAACGAAGGCAGTGGGCCTGCACATAGTAGGTGCTCCATGCATATCTGCCATCGAAGGACAGAGGGGATGCAGAGAGGGCAAGGATTTGAGGCTCCTTCATACGTGGAATCAACAGCCTTCGGAGACTGGCTGTGGCAATGCAGTGGGTGCTTGCAGCGGGCGGAAGAAGATGGAGTCTTTACTTCCGTCTGGGGCAACTGGGGAGATGATGGTGGTCTTTACTGGTGTGGGGACACCTGTTACCTCTGCCTCTGGCCCCATTAGATCAATCACAAACACGACAAGCAGCCCTTCAAGGTTTCAGGTGTTTCCTTTCTTTGTTTCCTAGAGTATTGTCCCGGGATACAGCATTGTTGACACCTGTCTTTCTATTCTGCCTTTGTTATCACAGCAGATTCTTCGGACCCCAAATCCTAAGGAGACAGAATCCTCAGAGGAGACCTGATAAAGGCCAAGCCAACGTCTGGATCATCAGCTCTCAATATGTGTTTTAGAAGCAATAGGTGTCCTTGGAATAAAGGGTTTTTGTGGTCACGTAAGTTAGAAAAACTCTGGGCTGCATGTGTTAAGTGGGGCTCGGGCTGCACAACTTCTCTGGACCTTTATATGCCAAGTCGGCCTCCAAGAGGGGGCTCTTGTGCACAGGGCTTCCCAAGGAGACCAGGCTAATGAATTCCTTTTCCAGGAAGCATCCATCTCCATCTCCCAGACCTAGTAGTCTGGGGTCAAGGTTCAGGGAGCAGTGGTCAGAGCTGGGCTGGCCTCTGGAGGTCTACTCCAAGCCCATCATTTCTTCACTGGACACACTGAGGCCTGAAGAGAGAAGAGCTTTGCCCGGCAGAGCCATTCTGGGCTCAGGCCTGGCCGGGATCCCTTCCGCTTGGGCTTCCTACTTCCTGCCCAGCAGCCCATGTGCTCCAAGTTCCTAGGTCCCTGGAGGGGCATGCATTTTCTTTCTAACGGAATCCTCTGGAAGGGGTTTGGGAAGGTGACCATGGCTGGGTTTTGCCCCCATCTGTGTCCAGGCCTCCAGGCCTCCGATGTGGACCTACGTGAGCGTGCCCTTTCCTGCCCCGGCCTCAGAGGGAGCCGTGTCCGAGCACTGAGTCGGACTCTCAGTGGAAAGCGACCGTTCCCCAGTGGAGCCGTCTGCAGGCTGGCGGAGCGGAAGTGTTCCCGTCTGGGTGGCGACGGCATCAATGGCAGCTCCGGGGGCCCAGAGGCAAGGGCCAGCGCGGGCCTCTCTGCAGGGCTGGGCCGTGTTGGATCCCACCAACTCATCCCGCGGACCACCCCTGGAGGAAGGCAGACCCAGCTGGAGCCTGCTCACGGAGGGTGATCTTGGAGTCGATCATGCAATCATGGCCCGTGAGGAACGGCTAAAGGGTTACCCATTTCCTCTGCAGAGCAGGCCCTGGGAGGGACATAAGAAACATTTTTGATGTTTGAAGACTCGTTACAGAAAAAGTGGAGACTGGCTTCTGTGCTCTCTGAGGGTGTTGGATTCGTTCCAAAGGTCAAAGGTCAAAGGTGTAGAGGACGCTTTCTCCCAGAGCTGCTTGTCAGAGGATGGGCGGCCTTGGGCACAGTAAGCTCCCTGCTCCTACAGCCGAAGGACCACCAAGGCATGCGAGAATGGCATTGATGGCCTGGACTGGACAACCGTAAAGAACACCTTCTCCTGCTTGTAGGACCCAGTCCCAGGACAAGAACAGCTTCCAGCCTTAACTGTGAAGACAACCATGACCATATAAAGAACATCACCTACAGGTAGGACCTAGTTCCAAGGCAGCAATAGCCCCAAGCCATGATTTGAGGATGATCATGACCAATGGCCATGACCAAAGAGAACATCTTCACCTGAAGATGGGAATAGCCCCGGGCCATAACCTTGAACATGACTATGACCAATGACCATGACCACAGAGAATGTATTCTTTACCTGGAGGGTAATACTCAATGCCAAGGCAGGGCCAGCCCAAGCCTGTGAACCTGAGTTGACTGCAGAATCTCATGGGCCCTGTGACCCATGGGACAGGCAGGTGAGGCCTCTGGTCTAGAGACCCTTGGCAGGGATGGAGAGTTTTCCCCAGGGGTGGGCTTGAGAAATCATAGCTGGTCATGACGTCTTTGGCTGCCTATATTTGCTGGCTGTCGTCCTGCTGGGGGCACTTCGGCAGGTGAGGGGACTTGGAGAAATGGTGATGGGATATACTCTGTGGCTGCAGAGCCAGAAGCCAAGGAAGAGAAAAAAGTATCTCAGGGATGAGGCAGCTGCTGCAGCAGGAGAGAAACTTGGGGGATAAACAGAGAGCTTTACACAGGATTTTAAAGAATTTTGCATTGAGATGTGCAGAGTAATCTTCTTTTCCTCCCCACGAACATTTCAGTATAATCTTCAGGATTCGACAGTACTTCAGGGCGTTGTCCTCTCCCTAGGGGTGGAGGTGTGTTTGGAGTGGTTTCGGGGAGGCGAAGAGTGGGAGAGGCCGTGACGTCTCGGGGTGAGAGCAGGAGAGGCCCAAAGAGGCCCATCAACCCTGTGGGCCACATACCTGGCTCTTTTTCTCAGGCTCTGGGACCCGTTTCTTGGTCCGTTGGCCAGTGTTCTCTAAGGGGGTCTCCCTGGCAGCCTCAGGAGGTTCTGCCCTTCCCAGACAGCCAGGGAGGACTCAAGCTACCTCTGAGCCCCTTTATCGAAGCTTGTCTCAGAACCGTGCCTCTGCAGCGAATGTCCCATTGCCCCCTGTCTGCCAATTGGAGATTAAGAAAGAAAATAGGCTATTTGAAAAACCGAGTGAAAATCATTGTGGCATATTTGTGGGGAGACAGGTTATGACCTGGGGGAGTGCTCTAGTGACGGCAGAAAACAGACCACGGAGAGGAGCAGGAAGAGAGAACAGTGCAAAGTGTGGCCCGATGTCCCTCCCAGAAAGTGACTGTAGGATTTCTCTGTGGAATGAACCTATTTCCTTAGCACGGTGAAGTGCGTCGGGACTGTGGCCATTTCTGGGGCAGCTGCAATCCTGCAGGCTTTCATAATCAGCTCTTAGTAATTATCTGCGGAGCCTTTGGTAAACAGCAGCCTGGTTAGCCATCCTCGAAGAATTAAATCATTACATTTATTGCTCTATCCACTCGCTATTAACCGCCTAAGAGGCTTTTCCAGCTCAGAACCAGGGTTTGCATTTGATGAACTCGAGGGAGGACATCAAAGTCGGGAGGCCCGGGGGTGCGGGAAGCTCATGGCCGAGGGCTGCCAGACGTAAATCTTGTTGATTGCAGCGGCTCCACCATCAGATCAGTGTCAGGTGACCGCCTGTGACTGACCTCCCTGACAATGGCACATGCTTTTCAGGGAAGTAGGAGCTTCTCATAGGGAATGTACCTTAAGAAGCAGAGAGCCCCACTTGGAAGATCCCGGAGTGTTCTGGGGAGAGACGCAGGCAGGTGGGCAGGCTGGGTCCCTCTAGGGAGGGGTGGATGGGCGGGGCCGGGATAGTCTGGGCTCTGGCCAGGAGGATCAGTCGAGGCCTGCGTCTCTCGTGGGGTGTGCAGTGAGCTCGGCTGCTTGGATGAAGGTCAAACGAAGATCAAGAACGTGGATTCAGGGAGGCATGGCCCTGACCTTCCCTTTGGGCCTCGGTGGCCTGTTTTTTCTTTCTTTCTGGAGATTTTAGGGACAGCCCTAAGCCATAAGCATGAAGGCATTGCCCTGCCACACCGTAGGGGGGCAGTGGGCATCCAGGGGGACCCGGGCAGGGATTACAAGGGGACCTATTTCCGAGTGCCTCCAGTGTGCCAGGCACAGTGCCAAGCAGGAGGTGCCATAATGGTAAGAAAACCGAGACATGGCCCTTGCTCTGTGTAGAGGAGAGGTCTGTAACAGGTCTCCAAATATGACCAGGACCTGCAAGGAGGCCAGACATGGCCCCAGGGTCTGATGGGAGATCAGATATTCAGGCCTAATTCTCTAGCTCGTTCCTTAGACTCCAAAGCCATTATACATGAAGCAAAATTAGAGGAAATGTATGAGCAGGATCGATGTAAATCCATTTTGGAAGAAGCCATTATAATGGTTCATTTTAGAACTCCTTTGGAAGCTGATCTTCCCGTCTTCCTTTCAATAATCAAGAAGCCCTTGGTGTGCAGTGATGGAACATTGCAAAACCCCCAAATGGATCACAGGATTGGTCAACAGATTCTGTAATACATAAATCATTTTACATCAAGGACTTAACAGGTAGAAAAATGGAACGATTCTCATTTTATTATAAATTATAGCGACGAGTCATTTCATGATAGGGGTATGTGTGTTCTGAGAACTGCGTTGTTAGGTGACTTTGTCATCGTGGGGACAGCACAGAGTGCACTCACACACACCTAGATGGTCTAGCCTGCTGCACACCTGGGCTACACGGCATAGCCTGGTGCTCCTAGGCAACATTCAGTTACTGTACTGCATAATGTAAGGCAACTGTAACACAGTGGTGTTTGTATAACTAAACATATCTAAACATAGAAAAGGTACAGTGAAAATATGGCAGAGATGATACAAAATGATACCCCCCGCACGGGGCGCTCACCATGAGTGGAGCCTGCTGGACTTGAAGTCGGACAGTAGTGAGTGAATGTGAAGGTCAAGGACGTGACTGTAAGCGACTGCGGGCTTTAAAAACACTGGTCCACAAGCCCTCCCCCTGCTCCCTTCTGGCAGGGTCAGACGTGGGGTGTCAAAGCTGCCAGGGCTGCTCCATGAACAGGGGTGTGGGCTGGCTGGCTGGAAATCTCGAGGGGGAGCCGGCTGGGCGAGGCGTGGACCACCAGAGCAGTGACTGCCAGGAGGGAGGGAGAGGCAGCCGGAGGGTCAGTAAGGGGACATGGGGAATTGCCGTGACAATGTGGATTGGGCTGCTGCAGGCTGGACCGGTGGTCAGAGGGAGGAACTTCGTGGTCTCATAAAAAAGGGCACAGAACTGGGGACTTGGTATTTGACTTTGGAGATGTTTGGTTCCATTGATGTTGTTCGGCACGAAGGGCTCTCTCTGGCATTAATCTGGTGGAAGAAATAAAACTTATTTATACTTTACATCATTACCACCTGAAAATATTTCAGACAGATGCTGAAATAAGGCTGACAATAAAGGCACGTCAACTCTGCACGGCGTCCCCTGGAGACAGACTGCTGTGTTGGGGGCAGAATGAAGAATAGAGAAGGCTGTGTGGAGGAGGTCGCACCTGAGTTGGGCTTTGGCGGTTGAGTAGGAGTTCGTTGGGGGAGGAAAGCATGACGGGGGGAGGGCGGATCGCAAAGACAGGGGCCCCAGAGGGCCTGCCACATTCAGGGGACCTGCGGAGAGCCCCATGTGCCCAGGCTTTGGGTTCAGCACCCCCTTTGGCTCCGGCACTGTGATTCGTCCTGCGACAGCTTTGCTTAGGTGACATGGTAACTGAGCTCCCAAACGGCCTGCAGGTACTCGCGACCTGGGGGAGTCCCCTTTTACTTTGGAAAGGGCTGAACTGGGTGACCAGTGGGATGCTGCCGGACAGCGAGTGGGCGACTTCTGAGACAGGGCCAGGAATGCCCTGTAGCGCCTGCCCTGGTGTTTCCGCCTGCACACCCTGGGCAGGCCTGCGGCCATCCGGTGACCACACTCCGGTGGCCCTGCGGGGAGGCCCACAGGCACGTGAGGGACTGCGGTGCCCCCACCAGCAGCTGGAACCACTTGCCAGCCGCACGACTGGGTCCCTTGGAAGTGACCCCTCCAGGCCCAGCTAAGCCTTCAGGGGACTCTAGCCCAAGCCGACATCTGACCGGGATTCCAGGGGAGACCCCGAGATCAAGATCGAGCTGCACGGCCAAGCTGCTCTTGAAGTCTTGACCGCAGAAACCATGCGAGGTAATACGTGATTATTGTTGTTTTAAGCCACTGGGCTTCAGGGTGATTTGTTTACACAAAGCTAGATGACAGCTCCAAAGACGGCTGTCAACGACCCCAGCCCCCTGGTCCTGTAGAGCCCTCCCTGCAGCGTGGAGTGGATACAAGGACTTGCTTCTAAATCAAGAATAAGGTCCACCTGCTGGGTGTCACTTTGAGATTACATTACAAAGACTCTGGCTTCTCTTACGCTTGCCTTTCTTACTTTCTTGCTAGCTCTGAGGAGAGCCAGCTGCCATGTTGCGAGTTGCCATATGGAGGGGCCCACGTAGCCAAGAACTGAGGGACATCTCCAGCCAACAGCCCGTGAGGAGCCAAGGCCATGAGTCCAACAGTTTGTGAGGAACTGAAGCTCGCCAGCAGCCGTGTGGGTGAGCTGAGGGTCGGAGCTGGAAATGCGTGCAGCCCCAGCAGGCACCTCCGTTCCAGCCTGTGAGAGGCCCTGAGTCAGAGGACTCAGATAAGCTGTCCCCAGACTCCTGGCCTGGGACGCTGTGAGGGTAAGTGTTCATTGTTTTAGATCTGCCGATGTAGGGGTTCCTTGTTATGCAGCCCCAGAGAACTAATGCCATTGTGGTGAGTAGCCTAGCCCGGCCCGGGGCAGCTGCTTGGCTGAGGTCTAACTTGGCTCTCAGTCCAACACTCTGACCTTCGTCAGCCAGGGGTCTGGGACAGGCGGGGGCCATTGAGGGGGTGAGAATCTGAGGCACATCTTATTACCTGCTGCCTTTTGGAAAGCCAGCCCCCATAGGACCGTAGGAGGTGAATAAGCATGCAGGTGAGACACGTTCAGGGCTAGGTTCTGTCACCTTGTACTTGTGTGACCTTTAACGAAGTTACAAGACTTCCCCGAGCTCCAGTCCCCAAGCAGTCCTCATGGATCAGAGAGGGAAGCCACAGAGTGACCCAACCGCCCAGTCAGTTCCAGCCAGAGAGGTGACATGAGGACTAAGGGAGAGAGCCTTGGGAAGGGGCGTGGCGCTGGAACACAGCAGGTGTTCGGTACAAACTAGACTCTGTAGCTCTTGGGATTTGCAATGTCATCTCCTTCATCCTGGCCACTGTTGTCACGAAGTCCTCACAGCGCCAACCTGAGGACTGTTGGGTGGAGCTTTGCAGGACGTCCCGCCTGGAATACGGTCCCCCCCTCCCCGCCACTCCCCAGACGTCTCTGCTCTCCTGCTTATGCCGAGGGTCTGCCGTGCGTGGCTGTGTCCCTGCGTAGGAAGCGATGATTTAATTCTTGCCTGGGATATCATTTAGCCCAAGTTGTGCTGAAGTGAAACATATTTCAGCACCCACCAATTTCCATATAGATCTAAAAAGGGGGAAAAAAAGAAAGAAAACAACCTCTCCCAGCATCTTCACCAACTATGCATCTGAAACCTGTTTCTTAAAGATGGATGGCTCCGTTAGGATGCTAAGAGGTTTTTCTTGACTTGTCAACAGTTTTCTCCCTCCCACAAACATTCTTGGCTATAAATTATTCATTGCCCAGTTAGTGGTTTAAAAAAAAAAAAAAAAAAGGATGCCTGGGGCTGAGGCACTTTCTCGATTCTCCCGCTTTTCGCCTCCAACTGGTTTTTTTCTTCCCTGCTCCTGGAAAAGTAGAAATAGCAGCAAGTCTCCTGACTCAGAGCTGCATGGCTGGAGCCTAATGGGAAAGTCCTGCTGAGCCCGGGGTGTGCTTGGCTGGCGCGGGGCGAGGGCTGGGGGGTGACATTTCCAGTTTTGGGTACGGCAGGGCACCGAGGTTATCAAATACATGTTGAGGTAAGAAATAGGTGCGTTTAGGGCTTTCTTCTCCTTGTTTTTTTTTTTTTTTTTTGTCTGTTGGCAGGAACTGCAAGACTTTCAAAGAAGCAGAGAGGAGACTCAATTCTATTCTGGTCTCAGCTATTTTGGAGTCCACAGCGGGACAGGATCTGTGGCTTCCTCTGCTCCCCTGGTCCCACTCTCCCTGGGCCCCTCCCCCGTGGGCCTCTGCCAGGAGATAGCGCCCCCTTGTCTCTCGGGCCCACCGTCTCCTGTCCTGCACGCCCCCCCACACCGCGGGCTCCTCCTCTGACGTGGATCCTGGGGCCTGCCAGCTCTGTGGCTGGCAGCTCTGAAGTCCCTATGGGACTGGGCTTCGGCCTCAGAGCTTGGGGCTTGTGTCGGCCACAACAAAACTTCACAAACTGTGTGGCTCAAAACAGCAGAAACCCATTCTCTCACCGTCCCGGGGACTAGGAGTCTAAAATCAAGGCGTCATCAGGGACCTGCTCCCTTGAGACTCTCGGTAGAATCCTTCCTTGCCTCTCCTGGTGGTGGCAAGGAAGTAGAAGGTGACGTCCATCTCCGCTGTCACATGGCATTCTTCTAGTGTGTCGTGGTGTCCCATCTCCTCTTCTTAGAAGGACACCCATCGGATTGGCTCAAGGCCCACGTTCTCGTCAGCTTAGCATCATTGGCATTATCCGGGATGACCCTAGTAAGGTCCCAAGTAAGGTCGCATTCACAGCTACGAAAGTCTGGGACTTCCGCCCGTGGCAGGGTTGGAGGAGGGAGGGACCCCCAGCGACTAGGCCCCAGCACACAGCGTCAGAAGCGTCGGGAAGCCGGAGAGCGGGCATCCCGCTGAGGCCTTGCGTCCCCACTCTGACCCTGGCCATGGCGGTGCCAGGCCCTGGCGTGGGCCTAATAACTTGTCTTTTTATACCTGTGGAGAGAAATTGGACTGACGCGCCACAAATGGGAAGCAGACCGCCCTGGGTTCAACCTCGTCCCGTGGTCTGGTCAGAGGCCATGGTGTCCACCTGCCTTTTGTAGGAGATGTGGCCTCTTGCAGGTTCCCCTGGTGTTTCTATGACCCCCACCTCGAGCCCACTTCCTCCCCACTCCCTGTGTTCTCCCCAGGCCCTGGGGCTTCGCCAGGGCACCCTTCTGGGCGGGGTCTCCAAAGGCCTCTGCTCTCTAGGGCTCACCAGTCCTGTGCTAGTGCTGTGCTGAATGAAACCCTTCCATGTGCAGAGTGACGATGGGGCCATTCCTGTGCCTTAGGATGGACATTGAATTGTTTCCCCGACCCTATTCCCTAATGATCTTATTTCCAAATATTTAGTGTTGGAATTAATGCTGAGGAAGAGAAGAGGCCAGGAGCTTCGGCTCACAGAGAAGGTTCCCAGATGCTGGATTTACAGACACCAGGGGACGTCAGGCTTCGTCAAGGCCAGGCCTGCGCCTGGCAGCCGTCACCTTTCACTACCCAGCTGTGGCTGCAGAGTGTGGGGCTCCATCATCCAGAGAGGCAGAGTCCCGATGGCCCCCGTCCCTCACACTGGATGTGGCTGTTACTTTTGTCATTCACCTTTGGTTCCATTTAAGTTTAAGTCAGAGAAATCCTCTTTAATTGGAGACCCTGGGGTTCCCCTGAGCCCAGGCTGCCTCTAAAGTGTGGGAGTGGGTCAGTTTGGAGCAAAGGTGGCTGGAGGTGTGGACCGGTGATCAGTGGGAGCCCCTGGCCCATGACAGTCGATGAAGAAAGGAATGAAGTGCCAACACTCCCACATACAATATTTTACTTACTCCTTGCACAGGTATGTCTGTCCATTGCACAGATGAGGAGACTGAGGCTCAAAGAGACCAACTGACCTGCCTCGGTCGCCTGGCTAGTGAGCGGCAGAGCCTAACAGACCCGCGGTTTCTCCGTGGGAAGATCGCGTCAAGGCAGCGTCTGTGTCTCTCTGACCACACAGTGGTGGGTGGCGGCCTAGTCAAATGACCTCTGGGGAACTGAGGTTCTTTCCCAGGACTGGGGGTCTGTGTAGCAACTTTTGGAGCCGAGTGCTGCTTTCTCCGTGGCTGTCCAGGGAGTTGCACGGGTCCCACACCTGGGTGGAACTGCGAAACCCAGGAGGCGGCAGCCCTGGCCTTGGGGTGCTTGACAAGGAGTCACTCAGAGGAAGCCAATGTGGTGGGGGTCCAGGGGCAGTGATTTCCTGGGGGCACCTGGTGGAAACTCTTTTTCCATTTGAAGGTCAAGCCTTTGAGCCTCTCTCTGAAGTAAGAGAAGGTCTTTTGAAATGAGAGTTTTCCAGGGAGCATTTTATAGAAATCTGGACTGTTCTAAAGAGAAACAGAAGTAGCAAGATGTCCAAAAATTGACTGATACATTCTGTTGTCTTTCCTATTGTCCGAGTCACTTAGTTTTGTTTTTGATGTTATTATTTCCTTTCTTAAGGCTGGATTCTTTGAAATAATATTGACATGAATATGTAGGTCATTTATTGTCCATATTCTTTTTTTTTTTTCCTACTAACAATTTTGTTGAGATAGCCTAGCATTCAACTCATTCATTCAGAGTGTGCGATTCACCAGTTTCGAGGATATTCACTGAGTTGTGTTTCCACATTTTAGGTTTCAGAACTCTCACTATCCTCAGAGGGCATAGTCGCAGGCAGGAAGCCCAGTCACCCCGGATGACAGTGGTCTCAGCAGGGCTCTCTGCCTGGGTCTTTCCTGATCTCTCTGTTAAGCTGTCTGCTTCATTTGGTGACTCACCAGCCCACTAGCCTCTACTAATCACCTGCTGATGCTCTATTGTTTTAAAAAATGCCCTGGGGCGTGAATCGCTCTGTGGTCGGATCCAATTGAATTCAGGCAGGAGTAGACTTTGAGGCCAGCCTTTGATGTTTGTTCTGACCTCCAGGCTCTCCTTGGCTGTCTCTCCCCTGAGCTAGCTGGCTGCTCTTAATTAGAAGGAGCTTTGTCGTCAGGGTGACCTTAGGCTCGACGGTCCTCACATTCTGTTTTAAATGGAGTTGGTTCCTTCAGGGAGAGCTTCAGAGGTCTTTTCCCTTGACTGCCTCTCCCCCGGGCCAGCTCTCTGAGCTGTAACTCTGGGTGCCTCTGGTCTCCTCAGCCTGCTTTATGAGCAACCCAGGGTGAGGGCGGTGGGGGCCCCAGTCTTCTTGGCCTGCCTGGCCTGGGGTAGAGCCTCCATCCTATGGGCTAGAGGCTGGGAGGGAGGTATCCCTGACATCTTGGCCACACTCATCAGCTGGGAGTTGGGTGTGGCCTGTCCCTCTTGGTGAGAACCGCTGCAAATGAGCACGTGGCCTGTTCCTGTTGGTGAGATGTGGTAAGAATTGATTGGGCAATAAGGTGAGAGGGAGCCCTGATTTCCTAGCCACACTCACCCTGGGTGAAGCTTCTGTCAAGCTGAGCTGGGGTTGGGGAGAGACAGCAGATTGTGGCTGAAATGCCACAGACTCTTGCTGTCTTTACTGAGTTTGGGTAGATTTTATTAGATAAATGTTTATTTGTCATATGCTTTTAGGACTGTTCTCAGAGAACTTACATGGTTTTCTTGTTTTTTAAAAAATAATTTTTGCCAGCTTCCCTTGTTTCACTGGAGAGTGGTCCAGGGACTTACTTGTGCTGTCATCCCAGAAGTGGACACTGTGTTGTTTTATTTTAATAATAAAGGCAATCTTTACATTATAAATTTACCTTTAAAAACAGCTTTGATGGTGTGTGATATTTTACAAGTGATAGTCTATCTGTTTTGTTTATTTTCTGAACTCGATAGTAAGACTATTTTAGTTTTCAAATGTGCTGTCATCTCTATCTATCTATCTATCTGTCATCTGTCATCTATTTTTGGTTTTCAGACTTTTAGCATTCTGGTCTACCCTTTGTTGGATTTTGCGGCTTGGAAGATGGTTTGTACGAAATTTCTGCTTTTTGTAATTTAGAGAAGTTATCTCTTTTGGACAAGTAAGTATGTAATACGTTTTTGCAAGTGTTCCAACACTCACTGGAGGAAAAGGTATATTCTCTGCTTTTGAGGCATGAAATTCAGCATCTATCTATTAACGAGTAATTGTTTTGATCCTTTCGATCTGTGATAGATAATATTCCAACAGTAGAGATGGGGTAGAAGGAGCAAAGAAAATAAGCAAAACAGAACTGTAAAAAGCAATTGTAGCTAGTGGATGGCGATTCACAGGAAATACTCCTTGATGCATTTTTCTCTAGAAGCTTATCCTGAAAGCACAGAGTACAGATTCATAAAACTTTTGGCTTAGAGGGTACCTTGGAGATTTTCCAATTCTACTTCCTTATTTTACGAATGAAGAAAATGACTTATCCAAGCACACGGCTGGTACATGTTGAGGCTGGGAACTAAATTTGAGTCCTTGGATTCTGGTAAGGGCATAAAGTCGCTGTTTTTGCCCTGTTACTGGTGTGTTGTATTTTGATTCCGTCTTCATTGCTGTCTCTGAGTCGGTTGGTGCCTTACGAACGGGTAGAAATACATTTCTTATGAAAAAAATAAGTCCTTATTTATTTGTAGATACTTTACAATTTGCAAAGCACTCTACAGTTTGCAAAGCACTCTTTTGTGTGCCTCATCTAATTTAAACGTCACAGTCAGATGATGTTTAGGCAGCTCTGATACCCACTCCCCTCTCCTGCCGGTGAAGAAACCAAAGCTTAGAGACAAGAGTCCACGTCAGTGCTGGGGTTTCTGCCTCCCAAGGCCACGTGCTCATTTGCAGGACCCAGAACTCATGTTAGGACTCTTTCTTTTCCTGAGTTGTTTTTTTGGGGGTAAAATTGTAACATCCTACAGGATGTTTCCTTCCTCCATTGGAACTGTGCCCTGGACAGCCGGCTGGGTTTTGTTAACACAATGATAATTGTGGGAAATTATTGTTTTTAAAATATCATCCTACTCTCCGCATCTGCTGTCAGTAGGTTATAATTGATGTTGTGCGCTCAAAGCATTTCTCTGCTTATCTTCTGGAACGATCTTAATCCATTCAATGCCTTTGCTTTCCTTCCTGTGCAAGAGCATTTACAAAGCCACCACTCAGCTTTACCTCTCCCCCCATAACCCCCCACCCCGAACCCGTGTTGTTGTTAGCCAGCTTTCATATTCTCCAGGAGTTTCCGACCCACCTAAATTGGCTATGGAGTAATCAGAGGCTCCTGCTTCTCAAAAAAAAAAAAAAAAAAAAAAAAAGAGAGGGGCTTCAAATAATAGTTGTTATGCAGAGTTGCATTGGTTATCGGTTACTGTGTAAACATTATCCAAAAATTTCATGGTTTAAAACAACAATACACATTGACTAACTCAGTTTCTATGGGTTAGGAATTTGGGGGCTGGCTACTTTGTATATGATTCTCTTCTCAACAGAAAGAGAGGGCGAGTAATTTGCCTCTTGACCCCCCAAGTAGATTTGAACCCAGCTCCAAAGCTTGTGCTTCAGCCGCTTGCCCCGTACCAACACTTGGCACCTTCTGTGCCTCTTGTCTTCCAGCAAGTTCCGTGCTCTGCTCAGCTGTCTGCGAGAGACTCAGTAGCTCCTTGTGTGGACAGTTGGGCTCATGGACGGGAATACAGTATTGAGGCAGCAGTGTAGAGTTGCCTCCATATGAGCGCAGGCTGAATTAACAGATATATGACGTCTAGAATCTAGGAGGTGAGAGTCTGGGCAGACTGTACGGGATCGTGGGTACGTCACTGTGAGATGTCTGGACGGGCTGAAATCTATTTAGGGAGGACAGTTCTAGGGCATGGCTCTCAGATGTGGGGTGGCAGATCCCACCGAAGCCCGCCCTTATGGAGCCCGCCAACTAGTGGGGGTGACCGCCATCCAACAATAAATGTAAAGGACAACATCTGTGAGAGCATCAAAGAGAAGGCTGGACATTGCTCACGCCGAGGAAGGAGAGGGCGCGGCGTGCCCAGGCAGGGCCGGCCTCTGCTGTGTGGACACGATGCCTGCTCGTTCTGCGGGCCGTGGGCATTAGGAGTGGTGGAACTGGTCATCGTGGCAGGCGGGGCATGCTCTGTTCTGCAGGTGGCAGCTTGTTGAGGGTGACACAGGGACAATTCAAATCTCAGGGTTGGGGATAAACGATCGTTCACGTTTCTTCAAGGTTCAAAGTCTCTGAGTTTACCAAGAACTCCTTGTTCCCTGAGGGTGCTCAAGTGCTATTTTAAGAATTAACTTAAAATTCATCTTCGTTGTTTGCTGTGCTCAGAATCACTCCTTTGAAATTCTTGGCACCCATCTCACGTGGAGACTGAGAGTGCCTTTTTCCCCACTGTCTGGCATTTTTATCCTCAATAACACTTTTTTGGCCAGGAACTGTCCCTCCCTCTCCAGGTCTGGATTCGAATCTTCCGTGAGTGCCCAACGCCTCAAGCTGGCACTTCCCGTCTCAGAGGCTGCCGTTCGCCCACCGCCTCGTCTTCCCACGTAGCCACCAACCAAGGGGGCAGGCCTTGCCTTTGGTTCACCGACAGATGGTACAAGCTGGGCCAGGGGATGTTAGAGCTGCCGGTGGTGGGGACGGGGCAGGCAGGCTGCCCGCAGCCCTCCATGGCGGTAGCTGGAAGAGATACTTAGTTAGATCTGAATGATGAGAGGCCGGTGTCTGCTCTGCCCGTGGATTCCGAGGGAAGCGTCTCAGAATACCAATTTTCTCTCTAGCTGGGCCGTGCGAGTTCCCGTGTGCTTTCCCACTGAACTATTAAATTGGAGGAGACACTTTGCTGGACGAAGGGGTCCCTGGGAGAGCCAGCCTGCAGTGGCAAAGTGGAAAATGCTTCCGTAGGGTTCTCAAGCACTGAACTCAGCCTTGGCGCTGACTCTCACCGCTGCCTAACGTGTGTGGACCTCGGTTTCTACAAACGTTGCTGAGGATGCGCGAGGCCTTCGGACCCCCTGGGTCATTTCCCACAGGGCTCCATCCAGCTCGTTCCCATGACCCATCCTACCAGATCGATATGAAATTGGGGGTGGGGGGTGGGGGATGGGGAGAGGGGGGCCCTGAGTCTGGCAGTCTGGGTCTCAGAAAGGGGGCTCAGTTCTTACTTTCTCAGCCCCCTCCTCCCACCGCCATATGTGGCTTAGCTTTGGGAGGAGGCCACCGAGGACGGGGACTTGGGAGAGGCGGGAGTCCAGCCCTGTCCCTCGTGGCTCTGAGCCTCGCTTTTCATCCGTGAAATGGGGATAGCCGTTGCCCCTCGGTGTCGTTAGGAAGCTTCGGTGCAGCCACGCAGGTGCAGTGCTGTGGAGCGGGGCTCGAGGGGCGGTGGGGGTCGGTATCAATGCCACCGTCACTCCTCCCAGTGCCTCTCACCGAGATCATTGGTCAGCCACGTGCGCAGCGAGGCCGCCGCCCACCTGAGTGAGGAAGAAGGTCCTGGGTGCCGGCCTGGGCCGTGAAAGGAGCCGCTCTGGTCTCAGCGCGGCCGACGAAGCCATCAGTGGTGCCGATCTGCTGTGCGGCCTTGGGCAAGTCCCTTTCCCCTCCGTTTTCCCACCTGTAAAATGTCTGTCTACCAACCGGAAGAGCCCCCGGCTTCCCTCACTGAGGAAGGCAGCCTCACAGAGACCCTAAGCTCTTCCCCACTGTGACCAGAGAAGGTCGGGGGCCTGCAGATCCCTGGTCCTTTTCCCCCACCCCCAACTCGAGGCCCCATCTGCTGGGTCAGCCCTGGGCCGGCCCCAGCTGGCAGCTGGCTCCTGCTCCTCTGTCCTGCTGTGGCTGCGCCTTTTCTTTCCAAGCTCAGTGTCCATGGTAAACAGGAGACACCGGATTCCTTTCCGTCCTCCGTCCGCACCCATGTCAGCCTCCCAGACAGCTGTTTTCCGCTTGTGGTTCCTCTGCCCCGTCAAGGCAAGGTTGTGAATCAGGATGGGGAAAATGTAATTGTAGCAGGAAGTCAAACTTATTTTCCCTTTAAAGGGAGTAAGTCATACATGTATTCAAGGGATGGTTTCTGAGTGTGGCATGGGGGTGTGGCAGGGTCTGGTGGGCCCTGCCTGGGTGCTCGCAGTCAGGTGGGAGGGGACAATGGAGAGAGAGGCCTCCTGGGCATGGAGGTGGGGGCGGGGTCACTGAAATGAAGGGAGCCAGGGACTGAGGTGGCC
>CM053506.1:3050767-3074343 GCA_028627145.1 Eidolon dupreanum
AGAGGCGGTTTCCACGGGCAGGGAGGGGGTGGCGTAAATGGGCTGAGAGCCCAGGTTCTAGACTCCGACAGCCCCCATCGCATTCCGGCTTTGCCACGGATGACTTGGGGACCCAGTCTGGGCCTCGGTTCTTTCTCTAAAAAAGCAGCATAACAATAGAGCCTTTGTCACCGGCCCACGGTCAGGACTACCGAGCACACAGAGACAGTCCTGAGCACAGCTCCAAGCACGTCAGTAAGTGGAGCCGTCGGGCACATCCAGGTGGACCTGAGCCGGGGTCCAACGTCTCTCTCACCCTGATGCCAGCCTCCTCCCTGGGCCACCCGCCCCGGGCCAGTGCTGCCCTTCCTCCGTACCTCGTTCCCATCCAACTCTGCCTGTGCTGACATGAATTCCCCCGCCTTCAACCTCCAGATTGGCACATGAGGGAAATTCTAGAATTCGCATTTTAACTAGTCATCCAATTCCATCCTCACTATAAAGCATAAACCTGCTAGGGAGTGTCTAACTTCCACTAGCATTGCCCCAGTGACAGAAAATGCGCTACTTTCCAGGGCAGTGTGTGGCATGTCTGGAAAGTTCCAGAAAGTTCCATCCCCTTTGGTTTTTGCCCATTGCTTGAAGTCAGTTCAGCCAGATGGCCGCTCTGTGGCAGGCCCTGTGCTAGGCATTTATTCACAATCTAGAGAGGAAAGGAGCCCAAAGTAAACCAAAATGCTGCAGACCGTGATGAGAGGCTACAGAAACAGAACGCCGGGCTAATCCGCACATCAGACGGAGAGGTGAGGAAGGGTACGCTGAGAGAAGAGAACGGCAGAGAAACGGGCCCAGGATGGAGGGAGCCTGGTACGTCCAGGACGGGGAGAGAATTTCCTGCCGAGTGGACTGTGCAGAATGAACCGCGAGGGTGAGTCAGGGGAGGTGCGCCGGGTGGGACCTTCCTGGGCCCAACGAGCCCGGTAAGTGTTTGGACTTTGCTGCAGGCCCAGGAGCCGCATGCACTCACCTGACCCGTCGACTGTGTTTAGGAAGAACTCCGAGCGCCAGGAGGAGCGTGCACGGGGAGCCACGGTGCGGCTGGAGGGGATCAGCGCCCTGGGGGAGCAGGGGTGGCACCGAGTGCCACCGACACCAAAGAGGTGCAGCCTATGTTCCGCCCCGAAGGCGTGATCCCGACGCGCCGTCTCTGCCACGCAGAGCAAGGCTAAGCGCCGCTGGCCCCCAGTCTCCACCAGCTCTTCCTGGAGGGCACGCGGGCCTGCCCAGGCACGGCCCCTCTCTCCAGCTCCCGACTCCGGCTTTGCTTCCCAGACACTCCAGGTTGGAGCTGGCAGTGTTATCTGAGAGGTTTGGAGACTGCACTCATGAACCAGGGCGCACAAACGCGCTGGGTACCATCGGCTGCGCATCCCAGAACCTGTGGAGAAGGAGCGGCAGGTCCAGGGCCAGTGACTAACAGGTATCCGGCCTTGTTCCCCGCATGCAGACCAGATGCCTCTCCTGTCAGACTGGGAGTCCACGGGCCTGGGCCTTGGCTCCACCCCAGGAGTTCTGTACAAGCCCACCATTCTCTTTCAGACTCAGTTTGCTCATTTGGTAAATGAGGTTTCCAGAATTCCTTCTGCAGCAAAAGACCCCACAACCCTCCCCTAAGAGAAAGGAGAATGACTCCTGGACTCTATGTCCCATCCCCTGGCTGGGCCTGTGAGGTCCCCAGGGTGGTCGGGGCTCAAAGGGAGAACCTACTTGCTTGGACTCCAGTGAGCCAACCCTGGGGCTCAGCCTCGTCTCCACCCCATCCCACTGTGATCTGTGGCTCTGGGGACTCGGAGCACAGAGTGTAAAATGCTCCCGGACCCACTGCCACACTCCGGACATACAGGAAATGGACCGTGATACATGTAATATCACATTTTAATGGTCCGCAGCATCGAAGGCAGGATGAAGTATCATTCCTGTGGCAGCAAAGGATTAACTCCTTCTTTTCTGGTCTCTTCCTGTTCAAGGTAAATGAATTGAGGGACAGCCATGCAGGGCCGGGGGAGCGGCCAAAATGTTGTCAAGACAGGACAGTTCAGAAGTTAGTAATTGGTTTACATTAAAGCTTCTGGAATTTTCCTTTTTCGACTGTATCTGCCAATATGCAGGAATGACTCAGCCTTTTGATCAGATCCAACTCATTTTGCTTCGCGGACTCTTTCAAAGTCTACAAGGAGATCACCTTCACACCTTCGGCACCACCCTGAATTAATGACCCCCCATGAGGCAGAAAACTCTGATGATTGACATTCGGGGTGTGTTAAAGGAACATCATCAAGTCTCTTAAAATTAATAGCTCTTGTCTCGGGCCAGAAGGGAACCCAGAAACCACCTGTTCCTGCTGAGGTCCAGAGAGGGGAGGACACTTGCTCCATCACGGGTCAATTATTTGTACCATTTGCCAACTTCCATGGTGATATACTGTCACCGTGGCCAGTGTGAAGGCACCAAGGTGAAGTCACTGGAGCAAGGCCAGGAAGAGATATCCAGTCGCTTACCATTACACAGCATTTTCACCATACAGATACAATGCATGTAAGTAATCTCAGAAGCACAGGTCACAGTAAAACAATTAGCAAGTAATGTGTTTTGAGTATGTATTGCCTTTGTTTTTAGAACTTAATTATTAGTTTACATAATTTCATTTTTAATGATGGCTGTGTTCAATAATCAGCTCTCTAAATTTCTGAAACTTTGACACTGGTCTCTCGTAAGGGAGAATGGCTTTGTCCCAGCACATCACTGGTCCCACCGTGGCTCTACGTCACTGAATCAGTCCGGCCACACCTAGCAAAATCCCATTATACTGGCTTCCCGGCCCCTGACAGGCTCCGCTTCAGACAGACCTTGCTGGAGAGAAGAGCCTCTTTCTCCAGCCCAGTTATTGTAAGATACCTTCTTTTTTCATTAATAAGCCTAAGCTGAGTTCAAATGCTATAATATTTTTTGCTCCCTCCCCAGTATCCACCTCCCTGGAGAAAGGCAGATTTAAGTGCAAACCACTCATCTTTAAAGCATAGGCGGCATCTTGCCTCTGATAATCTCCTAGGTGTTCCTTTGTGGAATAAGGGCTCTCTTCCACTGACCCAAGGGAACATGAGGCTTCTGTGTGGCACCTCCAGCTTAGATTCTCTTTGCTGAGTGAAAAGAGAACCATGAGGTGCTCTCCCTTACAGTGGGGAAGGGTCCCAGGAAGAAAAGGGGCAGGACCCAAGATGGCCTCCATTGATTCCAGCCTCCTGGGAGTGACACCTGTGTAGCTCCCCGCTACACCGAAAAGGGTTACAAAGAATAGGTTACGAGGAATATGGCAGAGGAGGACCGCTGAGACTAAGTCATGAAAGACATCGTGCCTCTGTCTTTGTCTCTCTTGGATCATTCTCTCTGGGGAAAGCCAGCCTCCATGTCATGAGGACATTCCCAGGGACCTATGGGGATGTCCAAAGTATTAAAGAGCTAAGGCCTCCTGCCAACAGCCTGTGCTAACTTGCCAGCAATGTGAGCAAGCCACCCCAAAAGTGGAGCTCCCCGCAGCATCCAAACCTTTCGGTGAGTGGAGACAAAATAAGTCAAAGCATGATCCCTCCCCTCAAGATGATGTCTCCCCGGGGTTTGTGGCATTTAGGAGTCACTTTGGCTGTGCGTATGGCACTGCTATTTTTTATGCAGTAAGAACAGCTTAAACAAGAGAGACTTTTGTGTCTCTGAAGTAAATTAAGTCAGGGGTGGGCAATCTAGATCTATTATGGCGTTCCCCCAAGTCAGTAACCTAGGCTCCTTCTATCTTGTTACTCTGTCATCATCGGCTTGGGACTTCTACCTCCTGGTCCTTGATGGCTGCTTGAGCTCCAACCACTATGCATCCTTTTATCCGAAAGGAAGGAGGAAGGGATAAAGAAGGGTACAGCCTCTTTTACTAAGGACAGTTAGCAGATGATACTCATACCCCTTCTGCTTTTGTCCCAGTGGCCAGAACTTAGTCATAGGCCAGTTTTTATTCTCTCAGTCTTGTGCCCAGGTTAAGCTCAGAGGTTCTACTGTTAAGAAAGGAGAGAATGGGTATTGGTGGGCAACATATGGTTTCTTCCCCAGGGCCTGGTGGAGGCCTCACAATTCTTCAGCCAGCAGATGTGCTTATCTGATGGGCCTCTTTGCTACTCTTGGTAGTTGGCTAAAAAAGCCAATGTTCTCTTTCCAAACACTTCATCTAAGGCATACCCCATTATTATTCTCTACCCCAGCACCCTATTTATTTGTGTATTTCTTAATTATTTGTCTCTCCAACCGAAAGTTAGAGTCCATGAGAGCAGAAGACTTGTTTTGCTGGTCCTCCTTTGAATTCCCAGCTCCTGAATATTTGCTGAATGAATAAAAGAGTCAAGGCCAGACCCTCTGATACCTCACTATGGTCAATAACAAGTTTCAGACAGGAGCCCCTGATTAGAAAACCACTGTTAAAACATTCGTATGCCTATGTCCTAAGCTGAGACCATTTCTGAGACATCTGCTAACCCTTTGCCCAGATCTATGTGCAAAAATGCAATGACTATTTAATATCTGCTTTGGCACAAACTCATTCCCCAACCCACTCCATTTTGTCAGCTACAATTTTTAAAATGCCAAACATTCTTATAAGGAAAACAAAACAAACCCAGAAAAGGCAACTGTTTTTACAGCTCTTTAACTTTCCCCTAGAGAAGCAGAGCCTGTGTGTACCAACACCCAAAGTCTCAGAAGAGACATGCAAGACATAATCAGTCATGTCAAACAACTGGTCTGAGGAGTTTTGTTTTTGCCAAACCAATTTAGAGGTCATGGTGACATAGTCACAAATGATGTCTAAGGAGTTGCAAATACAAAATATATTTTAAAACAGAGAAAAGGAATCCCTGCTATCTGCCTGCAAAAGTGCCCATGGTTTGTAGGAGTGATCAAAAGCTCAGTGGTCCTCCAGCACCATGAACAGAAAAGTAAGTGATTTTCACAGAAACAAGTACAAATATCTATTAAAATAAAAACTAAAAACTAAACAGAGAAAAGGAAGATGAATAAAGGAAATAATAAAATTCATGGAAAATAGAAAATGAAAAACCATTCAACTTCTTTAGTGATCAAATAGACTATTTTCATCTTTAAACTGACAAATATTTTAAAAACAGTACTCAGTGCTGGTGACTATGTGGTGAAATGGTCAACAGCACATGCCGTTGGTAGAGTGCAAATTTATACACTTTTCTGGAAAGCAGTTGGGAAACATACATCAAAAAAACTCAAAAATGTGTGCAGTCCTTTTGACACAATAATTTACTTTTACTAATTTACCCTAAAATATTTATTCATTCACTCAATAAGTCATTTTTGATTGCCTGCTATCTACCATTTGCTGTGCCAGATGAGGAAACAGATAATAAACAAGTAAACAAACCATAAATAAATGTATAAATTCTTTGCTAACGAGGATGTTGTGTACACGTGGTACAATAACAGAATTACGGACTAGATGCTCGTGAAAATTTTCTCTGAGATGGTGATATTTAAGACTAGAGCTAAAGGATGAGGAGCCAGTCATGAGCAGAGAGGGTGCTAGGATGCTAGGTAGAAGAACAGCATGTATAAATACCCTGAGTCTGAGGCTGGAGCCTGGCAATCAGACGGGCATGAGATACAGCTGGAGATGAGCCAGAGCTGGGAAGGGACACCTGAATGTCAGTGGACTTTGTGGTCCGGATGATGGGGAGCACTGGAAAGTTCTTGAGCCAGCGGGCAAGAGAATCACAGATGTGTGTCAGGAAGCTCACTCCAGAACTTTATGAGACCGAAGTGGCGAAGAAGACCAGACTGAAAGTCGGGAGGCTCCACTGGATGATCGTTGCCATCCATGGCCCGAAGTCTATGAGAGGCAACAGAAGAGGTGTTTTGAGGCAGAATCACACAATTTGGTCACCAATGGCTGGGGGTAGCCAAGAAATGGGTGGAGCTGGAGATTTCACCACAATTGCAGCAGGATGAGATTGTTTAGGGAGAAGGATGAAAAATCTTAATTTTCAGGACCTCTGAAATCACGGTTCATGTCTTCCTTTTAGGGACAAGTCCCTGTCACTCTCCAGGCACATGGGGCCTTCATTCCCTCTCAACTAGCTACACAGGCAAGACTGGACACTTCAGCACCCAAACCCGTGAGATAAAATGGGAATAAAATGGAAAACCAGTTTTCTTTCCTCCCCCACCCGTTTCTTGATGTTTACGATTTCAGTTTTAAAAATATGACGAGATCACGTATTTCCCTCAGGAAATTTCCTTCTGGTAAGTGTTCACACTCCTCCCACTCCCCTTTTCTAGTTCAGGAAAAGTGACCTCAAGCTTTTCTTTCCCTTGAGACACCGCAGCGCCCCACCCCGCCCAGCCCTTTATCGAGAGCCCCAGCTTGACGTAGCAATTTTTTGCGAAGGTTCGCCCCTTATTTGTTAGCAGTTCTCTCTCACAATTAACTGTGTCATGAGCAGCTGAAGTCTTTCTGTAAAGGATGCTAGTGGGGACTTTCCTCAAGCAGGAGCAGAGCAGGGAGGATGCCTTGGGTCAGAGGTGGCAGCCTGGGTCTCCTCATTCCCCGGACTCATCGCCTGTCACACGTCCCCCTCACATAAAATGGGGTGTTTAATGCAATGCTCATTTCTCCAGAAATCTCGTATGGGCTCAAGGAGGCAATCGTAATATTTGCAAGCCCGCTGCCACGAACAGAAATGAAGGAATGGGGTCCAATGGTGGGGTGCACGTTAACCACGCTTCAGGAAGCAAACCCAGCTCTCTCAGAAGGCGACATGGGTGACAACGATACACCGGCCTCCTAAAGCCTGTTGGCTGCGAGGTGACGGGTTCTGAAAGGCACCACTGCGTTGATCTGGGCCACTTTCAGTATTGAAAGCTTTCTCTCAGAGAGGAAAATTGTTCTGAATGAACCAACTCAATAAGTCAATTTGGAAACTGTTTTCTAAAGTCCTGTTGAAATGGAAGGCATTAGCACTGCACGATAAATCAGTTTATGAAAATACAATTTCCTGTCAGCTGTTCTAAATAAGGTTCTTTTCAGACCATTGTGCCGTTGGGTGGGGAAATGGTTCCCCCTTCCATCTGGAAGTGTATGTTGTGTGTCCGTGAGTCTGTGTGCTCTGTGTCTATCGATGTGTGTGTGTGTCTGTGTGTATGTGTCTGCGTGATTTTAAATCTTGCAGGTGGATGTAGAGTAAGAAAATGAGATGTTTACAACATATTGAGAAACAGGTTTTTAATACTGTGAAACCTTTCCTATCACAAATCCAGGTGACCGAAGGAAGAGTTCATTAAACCCCAAATTTCACAGCACTTCATTCTTCTTCAGAACTGCTAAGGATGCTCATTTACAGAAAGGAAACCTTCTCACTCCAGCTGCCGAGGAAGCTGCAGTGTCTTTAATAGAATTCCTTCCCACAGAAAGAACTACAGGCTTCCTCCAGCAGAGGCCTAGCCAGCAGACACTGCTCCAGAGCCACATGGAAGGGAACTGAAATGCACTATTTTCTGGGGAAAATAAGCAGTAGAAACAGCTATCATTTCTTTTTCTTTTGTTTTTAATTAAGAAACAATTCAAACATGCAGAAAAGTGTAGAAAAATAATACAATAGACTCCTTTACCAAGATGTCATAATGGCTTCAGCTGGCTTGTTCTCTCTCTCTTTCTCTCTCTCTCTCTCTCTCTCTCTCTCTCTCTCTCTGTGAAATGATTTAAAATTAGTCAAAGCCACACAGCTTGTTATTCCCCCCCTCCCCAGAAGTAACTGCCTCCCTGAAATGGTATGAGTCATTCACACCCTGATTTTGGTCTGTTTACTATAAATGTATGAATCTACAAACCGTATAGACTATTATTTTATAGGTTTTTAAAGTTCACTTAAATCATAATCATTCTGTATATATCCTCTTGAAACTCCCTCAAATATTTTGGATGAAGAGACATACCACATTCTGGACTAAAGAGACTCATTTCCATAACGATGTCCATCATGCCTAAGTTAATTTACAGATTTAATGCACTTCCAAATTTAAAAATACCACCAGGTTGTTGCTGTTTTGTTTTTTTTTTTTCAGAGCTAGGCAAGTTGATTTAAAAGTTTATACTTAAGAACAACAACAAAAAATAAAAAATATTTTAAAAAGCTAGTCAGGAGAACCCAGAAGAGAAATGCCATGTGGGGGTGGGTGCTATCTGCCATTAACACATATTGTAAAGCCTGTAATTAAGAGTCTGGTATTAGCACATGAATAACCAGATAGACCAAAGGGGCCCAAAGAAAATCCAGAAATAGATCTAACTGCGTCTGGAAACTTATTATACGAGAAAGGCGACTTCACAGATCTGTGTGGAAAGACAATTTTTTTTTTTTTTAATAAGTGGTGTTGAGATAATTGAATAGCCATATGGAAAAAGGCAAGCTCACACCACACTAGGGTAAAATCCAAAATGGGTCAGATATTGAAATATAAATACTGAAACACTATAGGTACTAGAGAATACCATGGGTGATGGGTATGGAAAAAATTTTCTTAACCAGAAGCAATAAGGGAAAAAGACTATCATGTCTGAGCACATTAAAATGAAACCCTTTTGCATGGCCAACACCATCAGCAAAGTAAAAAGACAAAGAACACTAGATGGAGACCCCTGGCTCCTGTCTCGGGGTGAGCCTGGATCATCTCTGGTTCAGTGGGCAGCTGGACTCACTTTCTAGACTGGAGGCGACCGAAGGGGCATAGCCGAAGTCCAGTTACCTGTGTCAGAAGCTGGCTCCACCACTCACTAGCTGTGTGACCTTGGCGAAATTGTTTGAATTCTCTGGACCTCAGTTTTCTCATCTATAATAAAGGGATAATACCAGTACATAGTACTGGGATTGTGAGGAAGAGTGAGTATAAATTCCTGGGTATAAATTGCTTAGTACAGTGCCTAGAATGTTCTACAACCTCAGCTAATGTTAGCTCTCACTTGTCCGGGCCCAGAGCTTCTTACGAACCAAGGCTCAGGTAGCGAGGGGGCTGCCAGGCTCTTCTTCCAGCCTTTGCTTACAAGCTGAGAGGCCCACCGCATCCCCCAGTTTTAAGCAGCAAGCCTGGGTCCGCTCCCCCATCTCACCAGCTTTCTTGTGTTCCGTGTTGACCCACAGGAAACAAACTCGCGGCTGCCACTCTGCCATCGAAGCTGAACCTTACTGACATCTTGACAAGAAATTTCTAATATTGCTTATTGACATTTTCTTTCCCTTTTTTAATTATTCCATCTTGCTATACATTTCTCTATTTTGTTAGTTACTTTCCTTTTTTCTTTTAATGAATCAGCTTTGAGTTTTGTTGATCCTTTCAATTACTTCTTTATTTTCTGTTTCATTCATTTCTGTCCATCATTTCATCTTTTTCTTCTACTCTTTTGGGGTTTCTCTGCTTTATTTCTCTTCTACTCTCATAAGTTAGTCCTCTAGATCATTTATTTTCAATCTCTCTCCTTTGCGAATTTTTGCGTTTAAGGCCATACATTTCTCTCAAACCACTGCTTGAGTTGACCCTCACGTGTTTTTCCACATTATAGTAGCCTTTACTACGACTTGCCAGTAGCCAGTATCTTCCTACCCACAGGATGGTTGTATTTCTGGCCATGTAGAAGCGGAAGTATAAGTGATGAGTGTGACTCTTAGGTGGAAGCATTTAATTTCTGATTCAAGACTCTCCACAGTGCTCCTCTCAGAGTCACAGGGTTGGCGATGTTCCAGATGGTTGAGGCTCTGTCAGCCCTCATCTCTAAGTAAAGAGGATGTGAAGCAGCTTGTCTTCCCGGCCAGTGACAGACATGTAACAGAAAGGAAGAATACACTTTTGATGAGCAAGTCACTACGATTTGGGGGCTGTTTGTTACTGCAGCATAAACTAGCCTATCCTGAATGATACATATAGTGTTTCCATCATCATTCAGTTTTAAGTATTTCATAAATTCCATTATAATTTCTCTTTGATATATGAATTACCTACCCCTACTATTTTTCCCAAGCATGTGGAAAGCTTTGATCTTTAATTTTATTACATGCGGTTGGAGAACATAATTTATCTGTGATTTGATGATTTGGTATTTATTGAAATATATTCTATAGGATAATATGATCAGTTTCGGTAAATATTAATCACATACTTAGAAAAATATCTGTTCTCCAATTGGTGGGCACTGGGGCTCTGTATTTGTTGTCAGATCATCTGGTTCATTGTGTGGTTCAATTTTTCTACAATCTCGTTACTTTTTGTTTGCTTGATCTATCAGTTGCTGAAGGAAGCGTGTTGAAATCTGCTCTGATTGTGGGTTTGTCACTTCTTCTTTGTACTTCAATCAAGCATGCTTACGATCTACTGTGTGCTCTGATCATGGAATTCTGTTCTCTGATCTCAGAACTCTGGGGCAGGGTAACACTGGGGATCACATAGGTCTTCCCCCAGCAGCTCAAGCCCACCAGGGGATGCCTCGTTGGGTCATGAACTTCTATGAGTACTTGTGAAAGCTGGAAGCCCTATCCTTAAATCTGTATTTGTATGTGATTTCAGGGGGTTCTCTTTCTATCCCAGAATGCAAGCTTGGTGACCATCACTTTTGAACCAAAAATGTGAATTTGTAGCCTGACAGATGATTTGAGAAACAGAGAAGAAGATGAAAGAAATGCTTTAAATCTGGACTGTGTGGTCATGGCATCAAGCTGGTGAAGTAGGTCCATATACAGCGAGCTCCCCCTCTTTCCAGTGCAGGCCCTGTCTCCAACCTCACCTGTCTCTCTGGGACTTCCTGGGCACAGAGGTGCTGCCAGTGTGTTTTTGAGCAGCCCCAATCTTGAGAACAGGAAAAAGAACGTGGATCCCTGCTTAGGGACAGGGACAGACCAGAAATAGGGAACGCTTCCTGTGAACCTGATGGTTGGGGATGCTCCCGGGGTCATGAGGAGCTGACGGCCTGCTGTCATTGTCATGAGGAGGACAATAACTGCAATGATGATGATAAAGAAAGAGTAAGAGGCAAAGGAGGAAGAGGAGGGCTCTGAGCAGGCAGTGGACGAGCAGAAGGGAACATTCCGGAGCCAGATTTTGTGGGGTTTTGGGGGACGGCTTGAATGTTGCTCTGAGAAGGCCACATTTAATCCTGATGGAAATCGGGTGCCACTTCCATTTCCCTGGAAAATTTGGAAGAAGAGACTCAGTAATAGAAAATTACTAGAAAAATAATAGAAAATTAATCTAGCAGCACTTATAGCTAAGTGAGATATGAGCATGAAATGGGGGTGGACACAAGAAACAGACGGAATGACTCAGGACTCAGGGCCTCAGTGGGTTTGAGAAGAGAGGGGTGGAGATGGGTGGCTTCGGTCCACACCAACAGTGCACAGGGGCTTTGTGACTGTCTTATAATTACCAGGGCACCGTGACATTCAGGTTTTAGGCACCCCGTATAATGGCTTACCAAGCAATCTATTTCTGAAACTGTATATGGAGCCCATGATTATTCATATTTTATAGATGAGACAGCTGAGGTCATAAGAATTTAGCATCAACGTCTGCATCTAGCAGCTCAAAATAACACAGTACTTAGGAATCCAGGGTCTGGGTGTGAGGATCAGCTCGCTATGTGACCTTGAGCAGCTAACTCAGCCTCTCGAAGCTTCCATCTATAAGGATCACATTGAAATAACATGCAAAAACTCTCAGCAAGCACCAAGCACACAGTAAGCTCTCAAAAACTATTAGCTGTTGTTGCTACTAATATTGTTATTATCGATATGATTCATCTTGCAAGGACACTATACAACCAAGTCAGGAATTTCACTCTGTCACATGTTAACCAAGTGTCCTTCAGAAGTACTTGGGCTCTCCGAGCCCATGGGGGACGTGGGGTTAATCCCTCCCACCTCACAGTTCCAGGTGATGTAATTTGGGGATGACTGAACAGTGGCATTTTCTAATCACCAGAGATGAACTTGCGAAGCTGAATCTAGTCTAACATCTAAATCCTGGTCTCCCTGCAGCCAACGCACGCGACTCTTTCCACCCCAAGATGAACTCGGAAGCAGATCCTTCTAGCGACTTCCCTATTTGCTCTGTGCTGGGGAGAAAATGGATGCTTCTTAAACAGACGGAGACAGGACTTGGGATTCTGCTAGATGCCAACCTTCTCCCACCAGGGCTCACTTCTGTTTAAACCGATGTAGATTCCAGAATTTAAATAGAAATGATAAATTATTGACCATCGTGGTGATTGATTCTCGGACTGTCTGCTGACCACCAAATTGCTCTGTCTCCTGAATGAAAATTCCATAAGTCATTAGTGAGCACAGCACCAACATCCGTCACGATAACGACGTGGCTGCAATCACTCCTTGACACTAATTACCTTTTCCAACTAATTTTAAATGCGAAATTTTGCTAATGACTGAGTCCCACAGTAAAAAGGCCCCATTTTCTCCAAGCGTGCCATAATCGATGGCACCTTCGTGCCACATGGCAATTATCAACATTCGATCCTGCCTTTTCACCGTGCGTTGGCAGCCTTTAAATAGAGATCTCTTTATTACAGGCTCCTTGACATAAACATAATTGTATCTAGAGAGTTCGCTGAACGTGAGTTTCCGGAGAGGTCTGCATGGATAGATTTCTAACTTGCAGAGACAGCCGTGAAAAACGTGTAATTCGCAGTCCTTCTGTGGCTGGGTGGGGACGGGGGAGGCGGAACGGGCTAACGGTCTGAAGGCACTGTCCTGGGGTAGTTCGCACTTGTTATGTGTTGGCCTCACAATGGCCCTGTGAGACAGCTGCTCTGAGCCCATTTTACAGATGAAGGAACTAGAGCCTGGAGATTTGAAGTGACCTGCTCAATGTCGTACAGCTTGTGAACAGCAAACAGAAGAGGCTGGGATTGTGGAAGATGGCCTCTACCTCCTAGGGCAGTCAGTCCCTTTCCTGTGAATGAGGGCAGGACCTAGTGACATTTCGCTATGAATAGAGCATAGCAAATGGGAAGGAACGTCATTTCGGAGATGGTTACGAAAAGGTTCTGGCTTCACCTTGCTTGCTCACTCTGAGGGGAGCCAGTTGCCATGTGGTGAGCTGCCCTGTGCAGAGGTCCACGTGGCAAGGACCTCAGGGTGGCCTCTGGCCAATAGCCCTTAAGGAACCGAATCCAGCCAACAACCACGCAAGTGACCATGGATGAGCACCCTCCCCCATCCCCAAGCGAGCCTTCCGATGAGGCCGCAGCCTCCACTGGCATCTTGATTCTAGCCTGGGAGGGGCCCTGAGTGAGAAGACTTCAGCCCCCATATTCTTGAACCATAGAAACTAGGAGGTAATAAAAGTATGTGACTTCATGCCCCTGGGTTTGGGGATCACTTGTTATGCAGCCGTAGATAACGAATACAGGGACTACACCTGTTGAAATGATGCCGAAACCCTTGTTCGCTTCTTTCTGTATATTTGTTTAAATCGCAGAATAGTACATAATATTAACATAATATTCTGTATTAATTCTTTGTTTAGACATCAAACAACAAAATATATAAAATTAAAATCAGAAGCTCCTCTTCATCCTTCCCCCCACCCCTCACTGGCCCTGTTTACAATTCTGTGTATCCTTTCTGATCTTTCCTATATATTTATATACACGTGTATAATTTTATGAAATCATAACCAGGGTCCCTCCACTATACAGATGTTCTGTGATTTGCTTTTCCACTTAATCGTACATCCTGGACCCCTCTCCATGTTGGTTCATGAAAAGAGCTCACCCCTCCCATTCTTTTTAGTGATTTCAGAACATCCTGGGGGATGAACATTTGTTTCCGACCCAACTGCAGCAAGATCCTGATACATGAATCTCTGTGCATGTGACTAAGAATGTCTGTAAAGAAGAATCCTAGAAATGGAATTGCTAGATCCTGACGTACATGCTTTTTCAAGTCTGGCCAGTGTCCTTCCCAGTGCATCACATTTCCTCCGCAGACAGACGAAATCACAGGGTCTCACCGTTCCCACTGGACAGGTGGCATCAACATTCCTAAACCCCAGAGAGTAAGCCTGTGCAGGTGTCAGCTTAGAGTCCCAAGCTCAGAAGACCACAAAGCTCACAGCCTCAGCCCCTTCTCTCTTTATAACCTGGAGCATTTTCTTCATTATCTTTCTTCTTGGATTTTTTTTTTTTTTTTTTTTAGTGTAAAAAACAAATAGACTCCCGAAGGAGGAGTGGGCAGAGCTCCATGTCCAGACAGCCAGATCCAGGCCCAGCTATTCTCAAACTTGCTATAGAATCCCAACCAAGTCACTGGCCCTTCCTGGCCTCGGTTTATCGCCTCACTAGGCTGGACAAGGTGGCCTCCCAGTCTCCTTCTGGGTGAACTTACAAACTGGTTCCGGAAAGCCACAGGAATCTACCTTCATTGTCATTGGCTGTGGGGACTTGGGTGGGTCTCTTATCCCCTCAGCCAGGGAGATAAAGTAAAAGCCCTTGGAGAGGTATGCATTTAATGCACACGTTTTACTAGGCACCCAGTGAGCCAGGTACCAGAGTCACAGAGAGGCTCAGCGGCCAGGGACGGAGGCAGGATGCAGTAGTGGGAGGCTGGGAGCACGGTGGCATTTCCCACCGAGGCACATGCGGAGGGCGAGGGGGTAGGTGCAAAGGCTCTGGGCGCTATTCCGAATCCCTGGCCTAGGAAGTGTCATCGTCTTACTCGGTTCTCTGGTGCCTTCCATTTGAATGTGGCTTTGACACTGGGGTTGCTTTGACACTGATTCTAGAAGTCCTAGAGAGTCGGAAGATGGGGACATTGTTTAATCCACTCAAAATCTGCAGCCCAACAGGGAATGGGGGTCAAGGGCAGATATGGTTCCCTGGAAAAGGACTCAGATTGGTTTTCTGTTCACGGCGAATGGGAGTTGCAGTATCTCCTAATGGAATTACAAATGCAAAAAGCTCAACAGCAATAAAATTGTAAAAACAGCATCCTACACAATGGAAAATATAGATTCATGTTTGAGATTTGCTTTGCGTTTGCAGAAAATGACCTAAATCTGAAGCATAATAAAAACTCAACCAGGGAACTTGGTGGCTCTAGAGTCACCCTACTCAAGGTGTGGTCTGCAATCTGGCAGCATCAACACCACCTGGGAGCCAGTTAGAAATACAGAAGCTCAGGCCACACTCCAGGTCTACCAAGCCAGAATCTGAATTTTAACGAGATATCCAGAAGATTTATATTATGATTTTAGCCACTGGGATCCCAGTTGACTGAGGTAGGAACCTTTGTCTCAGTCAGGACTCCGAGAACCTTGGGGAACTAATGATCTATGACTCCCAGTTGATTACTCTTTGAAAGTTAGTGACAAGCTGTGGTCATAATTTTTAGATTCACCAACTAAGCATCCTGGGACTTCAGGCAAGGACTGGGCACTGGCTCAGCCACAAAGCTGGCCACAAAGAGACGTCTACTGTATATGATGGGGCGTGGCAAGCTCTGGCTCAGCCTAATGTTGATCAATTGCTTCCTTCACTTGCCTTCTCACCTCTCCATGTTCCTTTAGTGTTTCTTGGATCACCTCCTGTCTAAACTATCTGCTCAAATTTTTGTCTTAGGGTCTACTTCTGGGGAAACCTAACCAAGGCATGCAAGCATGAGGAGAAGGCTGTTGGCCAGGTAGCTTCCTCGAGGAGGCCAGTGTATGACGGCGAATGAGAGCAATGGTCCGTTGGGTTTCTTTCCACCTTGAGAAATGTGAACTTCTGTACAAATGAGCCTCTGAGAGAGATGGTCTCTGGGAAGACCACTTGCCATTCTGTGGCTCTTGGGACATTTGGAGACATTCCTAGACTCCCAGTGTGTCTCAGGACTGTGTCACTAGCTTCTAACCTCGGTTTGAGGACCTGACAACCCAACAATGTCTTGGGGCAGTGAAGAAATATCTCCAGAAGGTAAGAGGGCTAGCCAGGGCTTGGGAGAACATTCTGGAAGAACAGGAGTGGCTGAATTCTGACTGTAGAAAAGAGCTTCAGGGAGGGTGGTGAGGAGGCGCATTCACACTTCCTCTTAGCCTGTGAGAGTTAGTGCCCCGTGGCCCACAGCGAGACCTCGTCATCAGAAACTTGGTCTTGAAAACAAAGAACATCTGACCTGAAAAAGTCTCAAAGACCAGGAAGACCAGCCCTATGATGGTTAATTTTATGTGTCCACTTCACTGGGTTATAGGGTATCCAGACATTTGGTCAAACATTATTCTGGGTGTGTCTATTACGGTGTTTCTGGATAAGATTTATTTTTCATAAATAGACTGAGTCAAGCCAATTGCCCTCCTCAAGTCGGATGGGCATCATCCAATCAGTTGAAGGCCTGAACAGAAGGAAAAGGCTGAGTAAGAGGATGCTCCTTGCACCTGACTGCCTTCAAGCTGGACCATTGTTGGGTCTTTCTTGCCTTTGGACCCGAACTGAAATATCAGCTCTCCATGGGTCTTAAGCCTGCCAGCCTACAGACTGGAACTACACTATTGGTTCTCCTGGGTACCAGCTTGCCGACTGCAGGTGCTAGGACTTGCCAGCCTCCATAATCACATTAGCTAATTCCTTATAATAAATCTCTTCATATATATATTATATACATATACATATACTACACAGAAACACACACACACACACACACACACACACACATATCCTATTGGTTCTGTTTCTCTGGAGAACCCTAATACAAGCCCTCATTTCACAGGAGAACTGACATCTGGAGGGAAAAACACCAGAATCCAGGTGTCCTGGCTTTCTGACCCACACTTATTGGTCCACCTGCCCAGGTATTTATGACAGAGTGAACTCAGAATGACAGGAGTTCAAGTCTCTGGTCCAACACGTCTAATGTGGCCCCAGGTGGGTGACTTAACTTCTTGGAGCCTGAATTTCTTCATCTTCAATGTGAAGATAAAAACTGTTCCTCTTGATAGAGTCAAAGCCAGGATCAACACGTGAGACTCATCTACAAAAAGACAGCACAGAGCCCAACGCTGGGACACCGGCCCTAGATTGGTCAATTTAATGTGTGAACCTAAATAGGAAGTACTCAAATAATGTTAGGCATTATTTAAGGATGGATATAAAATGCCACAGAGAACCTCAAAAATACTCTACCAGGAACCGTGCTTTTTACTAATATCATTTATAAGGCTTTCTAACCCACATATATAGCTAGTCTCCTCCCCCCACAAAACCCGTACAATGTTTTGAAACTTTTCAGATTAATGATTACCCTTCGTCGAAGCATCAACCAAGTCGGCCATCAAAACCCAGCCATCCCATCTCTGTCACTTGTGTTGATGGCGTGGAGCCCATCGTGAGATTTCTTAGCAAGGCCCATAAAGTAAGCAAGACTGGGCAGAAAGCTCTGTTTAATTCCCA
Organism: Eidolon dupreanum; assembly: GCA_028627145.1. Classification (NCBI taxonomy): domain Eukaryota; kingdom Metazoa; phylum Chordata; class Mammalia; order Chiroptera; family Pteropodidae; genus Eidolon; species Eidolon dupreanum. Next base: position 3,068,289 of record CM053506.1, read on the forward strand.
TTTTCCAAGGGCTTGTTAGTTAACCCAACCCATTCAGCCCAAGAGTAAATCAAAAGCTGCCACAATCAGGAGACCCATAGACCGGTGGCCGCCACCCTCAGTCCAGCCTCGGCATTGTCCCATAGTCATTTGCACCTGTGAATCTGCAAGTCAGTTTGATTAGCTCTCAAGTTGTTCCTAATAACGATCCATCACAGCCCCAGCCCCCGCTTCCAACCGCCTCGGGATCTGCCTCCATTACCGGCCCTGAGGATCGACCCCCAGCTGGAGGTTCATTAGCTGCTAAGACCCGTTGGAGGCGAGCTGCTGGGTCTGGATGAGGCCTGTGGTTGGCTGAGAAATTAAAGAATTGCCTTCCTTAACCTCCTTCGCCTGCATAATCTATCGTGGTCGATGAAGCATCAGGAGCCCGAAGGAGACGTGACTGCAGTAAATGCCAGCGTGTTATGAATTCTACACTCTATCTGGATGAGCACATTAAAAAAAAAATACACTTAAAACAAAACCACACAGAACAGGGCTGCATCTTTCCGGAGAAGTCAGGAGGCTGAGCTAAGCCTCTCAGGGCCTTCCTTGGCAATGAAATCACCGATTGGATGGGGGGAGGGGAGTGGCTGAAGGAGCAGGTGAACCAGCGTTCTGACTGATAGGGTGGAGGGCGACATAGCCTTACTCAGGCTGGACACACGCTCCAGCAGGTTTGTAGCTGGTGGGCACAGCCGAGCTTCTCCAGGTGGCACGAAGCCCCAGTCTGAAGAGAGGCCGTGAAGGGGGGCTCAGACTGGCCCCCACATTGATGACTCCAGTGGGAGCTTTGTCCGAGATGAAGGACTCACGACCACTCCAACCAGGCTAATGGAAGCCAAGAGAAGACCTGAAGGAAATGCATCGATTAAGTACCAATTTGCGCCGCGAGGCATTAATCAGTCCCTATTTTCAATTCATTCCTTACTGCACTTAGCTAATAAGGAAAAAGTGTTCCCTTCCTCAGTACCTGGTCTGTGTCGGGCCCTGGGGTGAGAATTTCACTAGCGTCCTTCCCAAGCTGTGTCATCCACAGCTGTGTCATCCACAGCTGCCTTTACCTTGCCTTCCTCTGCTAACGAGTCCAGGGAGCTAAAAGAGTCCATTTCCCAGACCCCGCTGACATTAGAGGTGGTCATTCGCCATGATTATAGCCAATAAGATGTAGGCCAAAGGCCATAGAGCAGGTCTCATTTCTGAATGCAGAATCCGCCACAAACCAGAGGCTGGAGGTGGAGCAGCCATTCTGAGGCCATGAGGCAGCAAGCGTGAGGACAGAGCCAACATGCTAAGAAGAGGAAAAGAAAGAAGTAGAAAGAGACTGGGCCCCAGCCCCTTACCCTGGACTTCTGGCGAGGCGAGTTTAAAAAAAATTCCTCTTTATCAATGGCAGAACTGGTTCAGCCTTCTCTTACTCCAGTGAAAAACATTCCTAACCAATAGATTCCCTTTCTACAGGTGAGGAAACTGAGGCTCAGAGAGATGAAACAACCCACCAAAGTCCCCATAAGAATGAGCAGTGGACTTAATGCTTCTTGTCACTTGGCCCACCCCATCCTAGCAAGGAATTATTACATGCATAAACTCTGCAAGCATTTTTGACTGTCACATTTCTTGAATGTATGGCCCCCAGAAATGAGCCTAAAACAATCCAGGTGTGTAACGGACAGGTGTAATTAAGGCCAATAACAATATGAATCCCAATAGCGACTAACATTTTTCTGAGTGCCCACGAATTGTACCTGCCTAATCTCATTCAACCCGACAACAGCCCTCTGAGGTGGCTACTATGGTAATCACTAATTTCATGTGAGGAAACTGAGATGCCGAGTGGGTAAGTGACTTGCCCAAGACCTCACAGCCCTGAATGGCTGCGCCGGGTTTCCAAGCCTGGCCTGAAGCCCACATATCAGGCATGGCCAGGAGCAGATCTCAGCAGCTTAGAGTGTGTGTGTCCCCATGCCTCGGGAACAAGGCCCCAGACAGAATCACTTCCCCCGCCACCCAGAGGGCAGGAGGGTGAGAGGCTTGATGAATCCCTGGTCTGTGGCTAAGCTCTTTTCCTGAGGCCCACAGACTGGCTTCTCCCTGTCTTTGCCCTTATTTGGGATTCATCGTGAGAGGCAGTCTGCCCAGCAGGCCTCTTCCCCAAGCCTGGGAATCTCCATCTGGGACAGAACGACAAGAAGCCCTTCTCTCTCCTCTGTCTCCCTCCCTCTCTCCCCCATCCCATATTTAATGACTATGGCTCAAAAGTTACTTTTGCAGGACCACGAAATCATGCTCCTTACAGCCAAGAGGGACACTGCCGCCATCCAGCTCAAACTCCTCTTGCCAGCTGTGTTGTGTGACCTTGGACAAGTCACCTCCCTGCACCTGGCTTCCCTCAGCCAGAAGCTTCTCTCCGTGGACCAGTATCAAATGGATCAAAAAGCCAACATGGAGGAGCTTGAGGAAAGCAGAGCAGGAAAAGCAGGCAGAGAAGGAAGCATGGCCGGTCAGTTCCGGGCCACAGGGAGCCCCTGGGTGCCAGAGGGTCAGGTGAAGACCCCTTCCTTCCTCACCACGCACCCCAGGCGGCGTCGCCATCCGCTCGCCCACCGATGGGTGCGGGACTTCTACTAAGGGTGGGGTAGTGTGGCACCCACCAGCTCAGACTCGGGGCCAGGCCACCCGCATTCAAACGCTGGCACTTCCTGTCGTGGCTCTCTACCTCGGCATTAAAGGGTAAATCGGTGCCGGCTCCCCAGGTTGTAGGGGGGATTCAGCAGGTCCAGGCAAATGCATCTGAAGGACGCCTGGCACACACACGCTCTCCACAGATGGCTGTTATTCGCATGGGTTTCAGTTGAGGATCTTTGAGCTACAGACGCTGCTCACAGGGGAAAGAAACCAGGGACACTTTTTCATCTAGCACGGGGCGGGGCGGGGGAGTGGGGACATCGGTACCCTGGCTCAGAAAGCTGAGAACCGAGGCTGAGCTGCCCAAGGTCACACAGCCAATAAATAAACACACCTCAGGAAGGTCACCCGAGCCGAGTCTTCTGTCTTTCATGGTCTCTGTGAATGTAGATGGGGACCGGAACCAAGGCTCCTGGCTCTCTGTGGGGGGGCCTCCCAGGTCCCAGACGCTGAGCCCAGGACTCAAGGAAGGGGGACAGACCTTCCCAGGACCCCCGCAGAGGACCCCTCTGCCCCCCACTGGCATCTGCCCTACTCTGTGGCATTGTTCAGTAACCTGGGAGATATGTGTGGGTCACACGACCCCCGTCACCCGCACCGCCCATTCTCTGTAATGTGACACATGCCCTTTGCGGTAAGGAGGGACATTTCTGACATGGCATTCCGACTCTGCTGCCTGAGGATGTGGGACGGGACGGCCGAACCTGCGTCAGGTCAGGGCTGACCCAGGCAAGGAGGACAGGAGCAGTGCGGAGTGACAGCATTTTCAGGGACTTGCCCCTGCTCCAGGTGTGTACCTGCCACCCTCCCGACCCGTGAGGAAAGCCTGTCGTCGATGTCTCTGCAGCCAGGGCCATTTTTCCAGCCCCGTTTTCCTTTAGTAAAACAACAGGAGTTTCTTTTGAGTTTTGCAAATATAAAATAATGTTTAAGTATTGAATATTTTGGTCCAGGAAACATCTGTCACAGTGTCCCCAGGCCCAGATTTCGACACGCACACAGAGGTTAACCCGCCACCGATGAGCAGATGCCACCGCGAGGCAGGCGGCCCCCTGCGGACCGTGTAAGGCCACATGGACGGTGGGGTGTGGGGGCCGAAGCGAGCTTGCCAAAAGCCCACCCTGATTTCAATAAATGTCTTGGCCAGAAGCGAGGCCTGGGGTGTCACAGGAAGCACCATTCCAGACTCTGGTAAACAACAGAGACTGATGTACGGGTGGTTGGAGAAGCTAGCTGGAACACTCCAGAAGCCTTTGGATTGGCATAGAGGGGAGAAGACGGTCTTTCACCAGGACTGTGCCGCTTGCCGATCCCATGGCCAGGTGGGTGCTCTGACCTTTGCCCCCTCCCATTCCATCCCCCAGGCCAGCTGCAGCCCTGTTTCTACCCAGAGGCCCCTCTGTCCCCCTCTCTGCATCTCCCTCCTGCCCCCTCTGCTCCGCTCCACGCTCCCTGCCCGCTCTCTCCCTGTCTCATTGCTCTTTCCTCATGGATTAGTTCAGAAACATCACAAACTATAACACAACCCAAGAAAGCCACCCTTGATGAAAATCCCTGGCCACACGTGATGGCGGAAGCTACAATTAGTAAAGTTTGAGATGCATAAAAACCTGATTTACGAAGCAAATCTCCACTGTGAGAGTCTAAATGCAGAAGAATTAAACTCTATGAAAATAATTTCAGCAAAATGGAAACGGAAACTTCAGAAGTGGCTTTAACTCTGCTGTATGGAAAACTGATAAACGGATTAAATCAGCTTAATGGAGTTCCCTGTGGAATCTGGGCACTTTCTAGACGAATACTCATCATGGTTGAGTAATTCTGATTCAAATGCTTGCACTGAAAATGCCTTTGGGGTCAAAAAGCCCACAGGCGCAGAAGAAGAGTTGGGTGGAAATGTCCCAGCCCAACATAGGGTTTTATCATCAGCCCCAGCAGAAGTAGGGAATTGGGAAAAGTGGTGCCCCAGGGGCCTAGTGGCAGTGGTGGTAATAGTTCTAGAAAAACCATGGGCACAAGGAATGGGAGGGGACAGGTCCCGACCCAGCAAAGCCCGATCTTCCCAGTAGCCTTGCCGTAGCCGGAAGGCCTACAGGTTCCTGCAGCCTGCCCAGCCCAGGGCGCAGGCTCAGGCCCCTGCAGAGACGAGCCCACTGGGGAGGCCACCTGCGCCCTCTGCCTGCCCTGCACCCAACCCCCGCCACGGCCCAGTGGCCCCGCCCACTGCGCGGTGACCTGAAGCCCCCACAGACATCCCGCCAGCCTCCCCGCCGGACCTCCGTGAGTCCCAAACGAGATGAGAGAGCAAAAGTTCTCAGCAAAACCTATTTTTTCATAAACGGCATTTATCGTTTTTGTCTCTCTGACCACAATGACGGTGAAGCACAGAGCAGAGGTTTTGGAAAACACAGAAACGCGACATGGGAAAACGTCGGCCCCGACTCCACGAGCAAAGGACGACCGTGGCTGGCGGGGGTGGCATCAGAGGCGTCAGCCCCTGCTCTCGGAGGAGGAAGCCCAGGCCAGACAGCCAGCGGGCCCCAGCCCGCCTCCCGGCCAGGAGGCGACCCCTCCCCAGCCCTCTCATAAGCTGTGTGGCCCGTACGGCCACTAGGGGCAGGGGCTTCAGAGGCAGAGGAGGCCGCCTCCTGGTCCTTCTCCATCACAGCCCTCTGCCTCACCCCGCAGGGTTGCCAGGAGGGGACGTAAGGGACTTGCAGGCCTGTGCTTCTGTCGTCTCTACGACCACCCTATCAGGTAAGATCCGATATTCCCATGTACAGATGAAGGAAATGAGGCCAGAGGTTAAGTGACTTGACCAAAATTTCGTAGCAAGGCAATAACAGAACCAAGGCTCATATCTCCTAACCACATGGTTACTGAGAGAGGGGAGGGGACAGCGGAGGTCAAGATGGTGGAGAAAATAGGCCCCACGTGTGACTGGTCAGTGCTCCCCACCCCCCGACACTCACCTCTTCCGGCACTGACATTCGAGGCTGGCACACTGGCCTCTCCCCTTTCAGTGCTAGTTGAGGAGGGACACCCACTCCAGCCCCCGGCCCTCCAGGACTCCCATGGGAGGTGCGGATGGGGGCGCACCCCTGACCAGGCCCACCCACACCCCGCCCCCTGGTCCTCCCAGATCAGGAAGCCGCGCTCCACTGCCTGAAACAGAGGGAAGGAAGCCAAACACAGAAGCTGCTATTTTTGAAAGGATTTTTTTTAGAGCGATCTTTGGTTTCCTTCAGGAATTTTAGCCCCAAAGCCCCCTGGGGATGCGGTTTCTGGAGAAGTCAACACACACCCTAGTGGGCAGCCCCAAAGAGGCCCTTCCCTCCCCTCCGTCATT
>CM053506.1:3074843-3093471 GCA_028627145.1 Eidolon dupreanum
TCACTGCTGCCGTTGTTGACTAAATCTTCTTCTGGCTTTGTAGCAGTCTAGTTAGAGAACTCTGTCGGGTGTCGTTAAAGGGAACTTTACATGCGTGACCCCAACCCTGTCAGTGTGGACCACATAGGCTCGGCCCTGCTGGTCCCCTTGGGGCGTGGCTAGTCCCAGCCTCATGGCCCTGGCTCTCTTGGCCTCCTCTACTCTGGGCTCTCTCTTCCCTCTGGAAAGGTGACATCCTGCCATACCCACCTCATGGCTCACACGTAAAGCAGCACAGGGCAGCGCCGTGACATATAATATGGGAGCTCTATTTTTAGGCATGGCACTCGCACGTGTGCAATGTCGTAGAAGGTCTGTAACTTTGTTTGGGTCGAGAAGAAAACGTGGCCTGCACCGGTGTTGGAGGGAAGTGCATCCAGAGTGAAGAGTGTGAGGTGACATGTTTGCCCAGTGCCTCGTTCTGCTGTCAGCCTTCACGGGCAGGGAGGCCCAGGTCGCCTGGGACCGAGAATTGGTCCTGTTGGCCTCTGAGTGGTCTGTGCCTTGGCAGAGCTACACACCTCCGGGGTGGCGTCTCAGGGTGTCAGGGCTGAGGACTTCCCTCACGGGCTGGTGGGCAGATTAGAGGGACCCCCCAGTGCTTGGAGCAGCGTCGTCCTCGGGGAGGCTCAGGACATGTCTGCTTCTCTCCCACCCTGTCCCTGCTCCCCATCTGGACATGCCTCTGATTGTCACTGTCCCTCTTATGGTTCACCCGCCACTGTCCCTGCCATGGGGTGGACAGCATACCTGGGCTCTCCTCACAGCCCGGACCCTAGGGGAGTGTGGCTGGCCACACAGGACTGGGCAGGAATGTGAGCCGTGGGTCACCAGGAACAGAGAACGTGGCCAGAAACTCTGAGCCAGAAAGCTGGCATGGTCGCCCAGTAGGGGAGCCTGGCACGGGGCTGGGGGTGGAGGGGGCGCAGCAGAGCGAGGGCCCCAGTCAGGCGGGCTTGGTTTTGAACCCCAGCTTGTCTCTCCACCCTGTGTTATTCAAGCTGCTGTTTTTTCTCTCTCAGCATCAGTTTCCTCTGCTGTGAAATGGGTGACTCTTAACGTTCGGTAGAACAATTTTTATGGATACCCCCCAGGGGCTGTGCTCTGTAGCAAAGAGGGCTCAAATCTAAGCACCCTGACATTGGAGCCATTTGTTAAAACCCTCCAGGCATCTTTGAATTGGTCCTACAGAGCAGGTACCTGGAGACAGAGGGATTTAAATGTCGGCTTGGACTCTCTCCCGACCCCCGCCCACACACACAAATAAAAGTGTTGACCAAACGTCTCTTCCAGCTGTCCAGAGTTTCAGATTGCTGAGTCGGACATTTGGTTTTTAACCCATATCAAAATCCCCACAGGAAACGAACGAACCTCGCACCGGGCAGCAGGCTGTCAGCAGAACGCCCTGCTTTGGGTAGCCAGAATTAGAGAGAAAACTGGGGCAAAGGTGGCAGGGCTGGAGGCCAGGACTAGCCATGCCAGGGCCACTGGAACTGTGGGGCTCCCGGAGGTGTCCCCAACCCTGAGGCCGTTTAGGGCAGGGACCAGGGGGCAAAGGGTCTGTGCACCCCACGGAGAGAGGGACCCACTCACGCTGTCTCCCTGCCCATCGGCCTGCTCTCCTAGGTCCCCTGGGAGCAGGAGGCGTTTCTGGCTCTTTTGGGTCCCTCTTGAAAATTAAACCTTAGAAAGAGAAAAAAGAGAGAGAGAGGGAAAGAAGCAGATGCTGGTCAGAGTTGAGTGACCGCGGGGGCTGCGTGCTCTGCATTCCACAGTGACCACTGCTCTGCGGCCAGCCTTCCGGGCAGGGGGCTGGCCTTGCCGGCGTCCCTGAGCGGTGAGGTTGGCACGGCCTTCGCCCGGGGAGGGCCTCGCTCTGTTGCTCTGGGAGAAGGCGCCGTGCCACTGTTGGGGGCTGTGACTGTGCGTGGGTGTGTGTGGCTATATACTTGTATGTGAGTATATGTGAGTGTGTGTATATGAGTGTGCCTGAAAGTATGTGTGTGTGAGAGTGTGTGTGTGTGGTGTACAAAATCTTCCCACGGTACAGGCCCTGTCTCCCCCACCGATGCCTTTCAGTGGCCCCCTGCCGAGTTGCGTCTCAGCCCGGCTGCATTGGACCCCTCCTCTCTTCCTCATTTCCCACGGTCTGGGCCTGAGCTCTGGGCCCAGTTCTGGTTCCCACCATACTTGAGGGCTGGTCAGCTGCTTTAACCAGGCTCTTCCCTCTGCCTGAATTCTGACTCTCTGCCTATATGCAGTATGTTGAGACACTCCCCCTTTCATCAATGCCATCTCCTCCAGGAAGCCTTCCCTGACCTTCTCTAACCATCACCAGACTTAGCACACTCCTGTATTGGGCACACCGGGCGTACCTGTTCTGTACTGGGACATAGACGACGGCAAGAGGATAACTCTGGAGTTGGATCCTGGTGCCGCCATCTCCCAGCTGGGAAATCAGGGTGATTGCTCCGATGCTCTGAGTATCCAGTGGATGTAGGTGCTCTACCTCCACAGACTGCAGGAGGATTAGATGAGAGAATTCCTAGGGCACGACGGAGTGGGCACCAAATGTTGGCCTCTTGCTCCCGTGAGGATGGGAGCTGTGATGCTCGCTTCTGGGCCCAGCGTCTGGCCCTCTGTGGGTGCTGGCGAATGTGTGGAGAACTAAATTGTCCTGAGCTGAATTAACTCATGGTCTGAGGGTCTCTCTGGCTATCTGGGGTTCAGGAAACTGGCTGGAACAGGGGCTGGACTGAGTGTGAATGCAGCTTCATCTCTGACCAGCAAGGACCTTGATGCCCCTCTCCAGGGATAATGACTTTGACCTCATGGTGACTGCATAATGCCATGCTGTGCCTGGCCTTGCTGGAGGTGGACACTGCTTTGGGCAAGGCAGTTTGGACTGAGAGAGCTTGTAAGAGATCCCGGGTCATCCTCACCCCACCTACCCCACTAGTAAGAACAGTGACCACGATAGCTCGGTGACGGGGACCCACGGTTTTCAGTTCCACTGCTGAGGCCTTGGGGTGTCCCACAAGGCCAGTCAGGCTTTTTCAACTGCAAGTGACAGAAACCTCGACGGCCGTACACAGAAAAGGAGTGGACACAGGTACTTTGCAGGCGAGGGGAAGCCCGAGGGGTGCGCCATCCACGGGGGAGAAAACGCTTTCCTCCACCCTTCACGGTTCTTTCAGCTGGTCTAGTAATTAAATCTACACGAGCCAGATCCACGAGGAAAAATAACCAACTTTAATTACGTGCGTATGAATGGGAACCCCACGCACAAGAGAAGTTCAGAGACAGAAAAGGAAAAGGAGGCATACATGGCATCCTGAGCTAAGGGTGAGGTAGGGCGCCTTGGGGCTTCAGAGGGGAGGAGGGTCCCTGCGGGCTGATAAGAGAAGCGGATGCTCAATAATTAGCTGTTTGCCCTGCCTTAGAGCTGCTTCATAACAAGTCACCTCTGAATAACTCTTGTTGTAGGCAAGAACCCTCATCTAAATTCCTCTAGGTTGTGAAGGAGGTTGGGGGAGAAGTTTCAGTTACCTTTGGCCCAAAACAGTCCGCATGCCAAAGCGCCTCATCGTGGGGGGGCCTGCTCCGAGCCCCTTCACTCCCAGATCCGGGAAGAAAGCTCTTTCTCCAAGTCAGAGTCTGCCAGTGGTCCCCAGGAGGAAAGGGGTGGCTGCCAGGCAGGCAGGTCACAGCGCCCGGGTGCAGGACGTCCCGGCCGCAGGGGATGCGAGGCTGCCGTTGGCACGCCTTCTTGGCTGGCATCTGCTTTCCTCGGGTCCGGGGGCCAATCATGGGAGAAAAGTTCCAACGTGGGCCACAGAGCCGGCTTCCGTTTCACAGAATGGCAACCTCGTTGTCCCCTGGGACTGGTTTCTTGAGCGCGGGTCTGTCTGCCATGGCCGCCAGGCCTCCCTCAGGAGCCTGTGCACACGCTCCCAGGGGTGGCGGGTTCGGGGAGCCAGCCCCGCCTCCCTCTGCCGCCCCCTCATCCCTTCTGGGCCACAGGGGGCTGCCCATCCCGTACTGGCCTTTCCTCGCTCTCCCCCTCCCCTGGGCCGCAAACCGTGCCAGTCCCCACGGGAGTCCTGTCCCATGGCCGCTCACACGGGGCGCGTTTGTGGACAGCTGCATTTGTCTCCCCGGTCGACGAGCTGTGCCTGCTGCCGAGTTCTGGGGTGACGGCCGCCGGTTTCCCGGCCTCTCTGAGCTGGGAGGTGCGATTGATTGACACGTGTCGTACAGGCTTATTGTGCGGATTAAAGGAGAAAATGGCCACATAAGTCCAGTGCGCTGTGCCTGCACGCTGGCCGGTGCGAGCTTCACACGGAACACCAGGTAGAGTCCGGAAGCGCTGAGGAAGATGCTCACAAGGGTTTGTGGGGTCACACAAGAGGGAGTTAATCCAGCAGGACACAGCAACGCCCCCCAAATTCTCTGCACCAGCCCCCGGCCTGGGGCTGCTCCTCTCCCTCCACCTTCCCATGAAGCAATCCTGCCTTCTCCTAGCCACTCCCATTCGCGTTTCCCCTAAAACTCTGATTTCCGAGCCACAGGGACAAAGGATCGGAGGAGAAAGGGGTGCAATGATTTCATTGTATTTCTCCACTGTCACGTATGTGAAGTTCCTGAGTGATGCAGGGCCCCTTGTAGCTGTTTAAACAATAGTGGTACCTTGTCCCCAGGCTCAGTGGCTCCTTACACCCCTGGGGAGAGGGACCCTCCAGAGGCAGAGGGGAGGGGCTGCTCAGAAGGGGCTGGCTGTCAGAGCCCAGCTGTCCTCTGCATGTGGGGCTCCCTCTGGGTCTGGTCTGTGCCCCGACCCAGTGGGTCTTCCTTGTGCCCAACGAGCCCAGGGGCTCATCGTGTTCGAACTACAGGTCTCCCACTTAAGTTCATTTTGGGGGGCACTGATGTCAAGTGGGATCGTGTGACCTGTTAGCGCCTCTGCCCAGAGCCTTCACTGGTTCTGGTTCAAGATTTACTAGAGAGTCATCTTTTAAATGATGTTCCCTCTGGCCTTCAATAAAATTTAGAAAGATAATGAAGACTTTGTTTTTGGTTCTTGGTTCAATATAAAATATGGCTTGTTGAGTTTCTGGAATCCTGGTTGAGTCTAGTTTCTGTAAAAGTAAAACTTCTCAGTCAAAACAATTTTTTTGTTCATGGAAAAAAATCAAATGCACACGCAGTGGTTTGGTTTAATTACCCCCACCCCCACAGCGTCCCCCTCCACCCACCCTGGCGGGGATCCGGGGATCCCCAGTGCGAGCTTCCGGCGGAGCCAGGAGCCAGACATCAGCTCAGCCTACAGCGCGGGAGGCAACTTGCAGCAGCCACGTTTTCTGTTTCCATTTTCAGATGATTTAATGCTCTAGAGGAAGACGCTTTGAAAAGAACCCCTCCTTCCCAGCCCTTCAGCAGGTTAGTTTAGCTTAGTAATTAGCAATCACAACATGAGCTGGGGTAATTATCCCCAAAAGTCAAAAGAAAAACACAGATGTTTTTAAAGCTGCACAGTGGAGAGTTTGCCTTTCGATGGTAATAATTCAGCATGTGAGATGAATTAGATGCTGGCTTTTCCTGGGACTTAATTTCCAAGGTAGGTTAAGGAAAACCCCGCTGTTTTGGAAAAGAACAGTCCTGGTTGGGGGGCGGCGGGGGTGGGGCGTGGGGGACCCACACGCATGACAGTTTTCAAAATCCAGCAAGAAGCAAGAGAGGCTGGCTTGAATAAATGCATGGGTTTTCTCCTCCTGGGATTTGAGTGAAAGGTTTTTCAAAATTGAAAACTTGCAGATGCTCCTGCATGCTGGAATACAATACTACAGGTGTGCGCTTGTGGTGTGACAGGCCCACAGGCTGTGGTCCCTGGGTTCCAGACTTTTCCAGTGGACGCCTCTTCTGTTGGCTCACCGTGATTTCTCTGTGATTATGGGAGGGTTATTTATTAGAAAGGCCCTCGGCAAAACAATTAAGCCTACCTTGTTTCTGGCAATGAATAAAAGGATCAGATTATTGGGAAAACAGAAAAAAGACTTCACGGAATGGGGCCCTGAGCAGATTAAGTCGCTTCCATTTTGCCCTGGGTCCCACTTGTGGGGTTCAACTTGCATTACCTTGCAGGGCCCTCAGTGAGCTTCGCTTCTCTGAGGAAACGGAACTGTGTCCAGGCCTTGGGTCAGGGGGCTCGGGCTGGAGTTTTAAATTTGCTACGAACTTGCTTGGTTTTTGCAGGTGGGCTCTCTCCCTGGTCAGGGACTCAGTTCCCTCCACCTAAAATGGAAGTTGCTTTCGATTGATGTTTTCTCCATCGTGTTCCCCAGAATTCTAGTTCCGAGAGGGGCTCTAGCGGAAGACACCCACCTCCTAGGGCAGTGTTTCTCAACCAGGCTGACTTTGCCCCCAGGGGACGTCGGGCAATGTCTGGAGACACTTTTTGCTTGTCATAAGTGCGTGTGTGCGGAGGGGTACCATCGGCATCTACGGGGCGGGGCCGGGGATGCTGCTGCACATTCTGTAACGCACAGGACAGTCCCTGCAGCAAAGAGTCACCCAGCTCCGAACGTCAGCAGCGCTGACGTGGAGAAACGCGGCCAGTGGGTCCCAGACTCTGAATGGATGTTAAAGGCTACGAGCACCTCGCAGGAAGGAGCCGCTTCTTAACTTCTAAGCCAGGGCTCCTCAAACGTCTGTGCAGGCATGGTCCCTTCGGCTTTCCCACCATCGTGGGGCTCACGTCCCTTAGAACTCACTCTGGGAGACGCTGAGCTAGATACTGAGTTAGATTTCCTTCTGCCTTGACCACCTCAGACGCCATCCCTGATGAACAGAAATCACAAGAACCAGGCATGGGCTCCGGATTACTCGTATGAACTGTGACGCTCAGAGCGTGGGCTCAGGAGTGGCCGGGGGAGCTCAAGCAAAGCTGGTCTGAGCAGGTTCTCTGAAGCGGAGCCTGAGGTAGAGGTGCTTGCTTGAGTAGTTTATTGGAGGACCCCTGGGAGGAGAGCGAAGGAAACAGACGGGGAGGTGAAGGAGCTAAGAGAGGTCGTGGTCTCTGCTGGAGACTTGCTTCCTTCCCCTGTGGGCAGCTCTGATGGGCATCACCTTGGGATGACCATGAGGCAGGAAGCCAGTCTATTATTGTTCACTCCATGGAGCTGGCCCAACATTGGCCTTGGTCTAGGGGAGGACACAGCTTCCAGGCAAAGGCTGGTTCTTTGGAAAAGCGGGGAGCAGTGAATTATTGTTAGCCACTTGTCACAGCTTCAGGACTCACGAGGTGCCTATCGCATGCACTACCTCGTAGCATTGCAGAAAAGTGCTCAGAACTCTCGAAGCCGGGAGCCCCGTGGCCTGGAGGAAAAGTGTGGTCTGCTTCAATGACCGGGCTTTGCCACTCTGTCAGGACTGGGGAGGGGTTTGGGGGTTAACCACACTGTCATCGATTCTAAGTTCCCTTCTGAAGCTCACTAAGAGTGATTGAGAGGTGTGTATAGTGGGTAAGTGTTTTTCCTTCCTTTTTTTTTTTTTTTAGCCTGTATTTGGGCTTGGAAAATTCCTCTTTCCCAGCTTTCTGAGATCTTGTCGCTGCTGAAAATCATGGAAGCCCCCAGGAGCAGGACGGCTGCTGGGGGAGGCTGCACAGAAGGGAACCCAGGGACCAGCAAATCAGCCACTTGAGCCCCTGCCCAGGTCAGGCCCCGAGCTAGGGGTGGCGTAGAGAAACCCGGGGTTCTGAGAGGTCCAGGGTCACAGAGCCGGTCCTCATATAGGCTACATGCCTTCTCCAAAGTGACAGGAGCCGGGTTGATGATGGAGTAAACAAGAGTGAAATATGCAAGATGCAACTATTTATTAGCCTCATATTGGAAGGCATGTGGCTTCAACTTGGATGCAGTGAGACATCCTGGCCCACTTTCCCTGTGCTTCCCATGGGGCTTTGTGCCATTTCACGGGTGTTAGCTGCTGTGGCCGTCCTCGTACACTCACAGGAAGAAGGAGCAGCGTCTGGGGCGGACTTGAGAGGCAGCCATGAAATTTCCAATAGTGGCGTTATATCCCTTCATATGGATTTATTCTAATTTTCATGAACAGAAACTTATTATTGGACACTTGGTATATTTTTTCCAGATTTTCCTATGTTATAAGTGACAACACAATGAGTATCTTTGTACCTTCAGCTCTGCCTACATCTTGACTAATTCCCGTGAGATAAAGTCTTAAAATAATTGTTGGGTCAAATTTTCCCACATCATAAAGGCCTCTTCTACCTGCTGCCAGTTTGCCCTGCAGGAAGACTGTGCTGATTGAAACACCGAAAATTAGCGTGGGGAGGGCCCGTTTCTTTGCTTCCTGGACTAGGTATTATCTTTGCCAATCTGTAAAGAGAAAAATAACATTCTGGCGTTTTAATTTGCTTTTATTGTTTCCTGGTGAGACGCAACATTTTTCCATACTTTTTTTTGGCCATTCCCCTCTCTTCTTTTGTGAATCGTTGATTCGGAAGCGCGCCAGCTACTTGTCTGGTCATCCATTTCACCCTTCCGTGTGTGAAGGGTACCAGCCCTTTGTGGGGAGTGTGCTCCCCACTTTTCCTAGTTTCTTTCTGTCTTTTTTTTTTCTCTTTTTAGTTTCAAGTATACAGTACAGTGGTTAGACATTTATATAGGTTATCAAATTATCCCCCTAATTGCTCTTTCTCTCCTCTGGTTCTCCACCTAGCCAATATAGTAACGCTAACTGCATTCCCTATGTCACGCTCCCCATCTCCGTGACCACCTATCAACTACTAATTTGTACTTCTTTAACCCTTCACCCCCTTCTCCCAGCCCTCTAAACTCCCCTCCCCTCTGTCTGTCACCAGATTGTCCTCTATATTTGTGAGTCGGGTTTTGATTAGTTTGTTCTTTTTGTTCCTTAGATTCCGCATACAAGTGAAATCATGTGGTATTTGTCTTTCTCTGTCTGACTTATTTCACTCAGCCTAACAACCTCTAGGTCCATCGATCCAGTTTCTCGTTGGCCTTACCTTTGTTTTCTTGGAATCCAGTTTGGAAACCTCAACTCTCCAGGTGGAGGTGGTTCCCCCAGAAGGAGCCACAGTCGACATTTTGGGTTAAGGGATCATCCCCCACCCCATCCCCCAAAATGAAGGCTCAGCTAGAACTAGAGTTCAGTAGGGAAGAAGTTCAAGGGGTCAGAGCGTATCCTGTTGCTCATTTCACAAATTATACTGCTAATTGCCCAATTTAGAGTGAGTTGGTGCCAACCCTTGGCAACAGGATGTGAATTGCCTCACACACAGGGACAGCTGAGGATGTTTTCATTTTGTTGGGCGGTGTGTCAGGAAGTCCCCAGTGTCCCCTGGGGGCCAGGAACAAGGGCCCTGGTCTTGGGATGGGACGGATCTGGGGTGAGTCCCAGCTCCACCGCTGCCGAGCTCTGACGGATCTGGAGGAGTCATTTAACCCCTCGGAGCCCATGTCTGTGGTGAGGGGCTCTAACACTTAGCCCGCGGTGTTGTTGGGACGGTCCGGTGGTTGGCTGACGTGACAGTGGTCCTGCCTAGCGAGGGGTCGTCTGAGGCATTTGAAAGGACTCACCTTTGACCACCCCTCACCCCCAGAGTTATGAAAGATAGTGTGAAAAATCTTTATTTATGCCCTCACTCCATGTGCCGTGATTCAATTTCCTCTCCTATCTATAAAATATAATTGTTTTTCACAGGCCATTCTGTCCCCTGGGCTCTGGGTCACGCACTTCGCAGGAATCCTGCTGGTTGCAAAGTGGCAGGAAAGGGACCGTCTTGGTCCATTTGGGCTTTGGTAACAAAATGCCAGTGAGTCATTGCTCACAGGTCTGGAAGCTGGAGGTCTGACATGAGGGTGCCAGCATGGTGGGGGGAGGGGCCTCTTCCTGGGTCACAGGTGCGCCTTTTCCCTGTGTCCTCAGGTGGTGGGAGGGGCCGGGGCTGCGGGGACTCTTTCATCAGAGCACTAATCCTATCAGGAGGGCTACACTTCCATGACCTAATCACCCGCCTGAGGTCTGCCTACCAAGACAGTCACCTTCGGGGGTTGGGGCCGCTATATGTGGATTCAGGAGGACATAAACACTCAGCCCATAACAGGGACCCCCACATCACCTCATTGCAAACTCCTTTTCTACAGGAAATGGATAATCCAACAGGGGGACCTTTGTTGCTAAGTAACCCCAGTCACAGGTCGGCCTGTGATATCAGTAATGGCTGAGCACGCTCAGCCCGTCCTGGGCAACCGGCCCTGGGCTCAGTGCTTCTGAGGCAAACTGCACGCATCGTGGAGGCCACACCGAGCCTGTCTCTGAAGCGCATCCGGGAGAGGACTTGGAGACCTACGCACAGACACGTGTGTGCACACGACACGCTCACACAGACACACCCACGCAAGGGCATCGGAGCCCGTCTGTGCCCATGAGCACAACCTGAAGTGCTGGGCTGGCTCCCGGCTGTCACTCGTGAAGAACGACAGGCACAGACTGAGGCGCATGCAGAGGCGGTGGGCAGGTGGGCACCCTGAGCCTGTGAGGGAGCCGTGGAGGACCTGGGGGTCTTCATCTAGGGAGAGAGAAAACACAGGGGCCGAGAGCACGCCTCAGAGTTCGCGAGCTTTCTGTGGAAGACGGTGTTTCTCTGAGGCCCAAAGACCCAAAAAGTGAAGACTGGAGGTGAGGGCATCTCAGAAGGACAGATTTTGACTCAAAAAAGATCAGAATTATTTGTTAGTCAAATTGTGTGGAGCGCCTATCCCGGGCCAGGTGTTGGGATAAAGGGGTGACGATGCAGCCCTGGCGTCTGCCTCCCCGAAGTTGATGTTCTTTCAGAGTCTGAAGGGACAAATTTTATCTGGAGTATCCGTGACGGGTGAAGGAGACATGCAAGGCCGTGAGGTGTGCAGAGCTCAGCTGACAGGAGTGAGCTCCCCATCATGGGTGGTATCCAAGCGAAGTCTGAGTAGCCAGCTGATAGGGATGCTGGCCAAGGGCTTTGAGACATGGGTGGGGGGGTTGGACGAGATGCTCCATGAGACTCTG
Source organism: Eidolon dupreanum (assembly GCA_028627145.1). Lineage (NCBI taxonomy): Eukaryota > Metazoa > Chordata > Mammalia > Chiroptera > Pteropodidae > Eidolon > Eidolon dupreanum. Next base: position 3,085,974 of record CM053506.1, read on the forward strand.
CTCATCTGTGACTCAGCAGTTGCTGATGTTTTAGGTTTTGCACTGGTGACTCTTATAGAGAAGACATCAGGAAGAGAAAGTCACAAGAGCTCCTTCATCCCCCTGCCTCTGGTCCCCTGTCCTCTTTAGGTGGCCTTTTTTGAGTACATCTCTAGTATCAGGGGCAGGGAATAAAGAGTGGTCCAGTAGCGTAGGTGACCATGGCCTTGGCTAAAAACAAACAAAAGGTGCAATGTGTTTCAGCAGGTGAGCATTTCAAGCTGGGAAGGCCAAGGGGGCAGAGTGATGAAGGAGAAGGAGCAACAAGCATGGACCGGGAGGCAGGAAGCCTGGGTTCTGGCCTCTGTTCTTCAACTTACTTGCTATGTGCCTTTAGGCAAGCCAGTTGTCCTTTCTGGGCCTCTACTGTCATTTGAGAGAGTCACATTGGTTAATTTTACAGTCAATCCAGCCCTGAAGGTCTGCAAATAGCCCTGTGCTCACTGAGCCCACCGCAGGCACCCACAAAGGGTGAGTGGGTGGCCTGGGCTGGCCCGCCCCACAGCGGCTGCCAAGCTAAGATCAAACATCCGAGCAGAAGTGTTTTTGGAGTAATGCTATTTATTCCTTTCTTGGTTTCAGGACAAAACCCCCAAAGCAGAAACCAGTTACTTCTCAGCCCCCAGAGGTTTCTTTCTACGGGCGATATGTTCTAACCAAAGACAGCTGCATCAGAACTGAGATTTTTTTTCTGAAGCTCTCCTCTGTAAACCTCCATGCCCAACATGCCATTTGTCTGCTGCAAAATGTGGACTATAGCTTTAAATAGATATTCTTAAGGCCTCAGATTTCAGTTGAGGCAAAATCCACAAACAGCCAAAATCAAATGGAAAAATTAAAAGTTTTCAGAAGTTTAAAATAGACATTGAGCGTGTAGCAAGTTTTAAGAAATTACTCAGTGATACTAACTGGATCCCTATCCTCGCAATCTTTGGACGAAGGGGGTGATGGTAACATGCCAGCCAATCAGTATAACCTCTGAACAATTTCCCCAAAGGTCATGATGTAGGCTGACATCTACCTCCTCGCCCAGTCCCCACCCCAGCTGATCAAAGCAGAAAGACTTCGCGGGTGGGCACAGGGTCCTGTGCTTAGAAGGGTTCCGTGCTTGGTTTAATGTCTGCCTGTCACCATCTTAAAAGTCTTAATAATTTCTTAACAAGGCGCTCTGCATTTTCATTTGGAGCTGAGCCCTGCTAATTATGCCGCCTGTCTGAACCCAAGCGCGCTTTTCCTAGGCAGGCATCGCCCCGATGGCAGGATGCTAATTTCTGGTCTGAAGCCTTTTAGCTTTCAGAGGAACTAAATGTTCAACTTTGGTCTTATTAGCACATGACTTAGCCAACTGAACTGTCCAGAGTCAGTGACAAGGACAAAGGAAGATGGCTCCTTTGCTCAGAGAAATAAAATCAAGTCTCTCTCATATATAATCGTTCTCATATATAATTTCAAATACAATTGCCCAAACTTCTACAAACTTGGTGGGACACCTATAAAGATGATAAAGAAGGGCTGACTCTCTGACACTTGAGTTAGATGATGTAGATTAAGAAAACTATGGCAGCAGGCCAAATCTGGCTTGCCACCAGGTTTTATAAATAAAGTCTTATTGAAACACAGCCTCCCACTTCATTCATATATTGTTTATGGCTGCTTTCAGGCTAGTGACCCTATGACCAACAAAGCCTAAATATTTACCATCTGACCTTTTAAAGAAAAAGTTTGCTAACCCCTCCCTAGCTATTAGAATTGCTAAATTTCCAGAACACACTAGCAAACTTCTGAAAACATGGCTTTTAAGAATAACTTTGTACCCTTGGGATAGAAAATTTTTACTTAGGCATAAATCGTAAGTGAAAAAAATTTATAAGCTTGATTACTTTAAAATTAAAACTTTTCATGGCAAAAGCCACCATCAACAATGTTAAAAACTAGCAGCTGTCCAGGAGAAAATGTTTTCAAAACACTAAACAGAATATAATTCAGATTATATGAAGAGATTCTGCAAATCTGAGAAAAGTAGAAAAAAGCCAGCCAAGGATATGTATAGAAAATTCTAGAAGAAACAAAAATGACCAAAAAACATATTAAAAGATACTCTCATTTAATAATTGGGAATATGCAAATTCAGACAAGATGCTGTTTTTCACCCATCAGATGGGCAAACATTGTTAGTCTGATAGTTTCATAGAAGCGAGAATGTAGAAAAGTAGTGGACATATCGCTACTGGTGGAAGAATGATTTGGGACAGCCGCGTTGGAAAGCCATCTGGCAGTGTCTAGAAAATTTAACTCTGCTCCTATCCCAAGGGACCAGCAATTCTCTTCTGGATACATAAATCGTAGAGAAAGTTTCAAATACACACCAAGGAAGCACATGTGAAGATGTTCACTGCAGCGTTATTTATAATGGAAGAAAAGGAATCAAAAGGAACATCTATGGAGAATGGGTAAATTCAGCTATTTTGTTTCCTCCTTTTGGCATCTCTTAGCCAATTTGTCAGCCGAAGAAGCAACATTTGACAGAATGCAGCTCCTTCCGCCAGACATCCTTGCTCCTCTTTGGCTTCTTCACTAGAGCTGACCCACAGGTCATACTGGACTTGCGCCTGTGAGAAAGTGCTCCCCAGCTCTGTACGTATGGATGAACAGAGAGGGCCCTTCCATTAAGTGGCCAGAGTGGTCTGGCCTTGTGTCTGTGTGGATGGTAGAGACCCAGAGTGTCCTCACCAAGCTCCGTGATAAATTTGACCCTACAGGGTCCGAGCGATGCAGTGGAACAAAAGTGCACGGACTTTGGTACTCACCGACATGAGTTTAAATTCCTGCTCCTTACCTTACTGCTTGTATGGCCCTGAGTCCCAGAGCTTGCCTATCCTGAACGTTTTTCATTCTTCTCTAAGATGACATAAGTCCTGGTGATTAACTGAGATGGTGTATAAAAATAGCCAGGACAGTTCCTGGCACCCTGAGGCCCTCCTGGGGCTGGCCAAGCGTGTCCTTTATAAGCTCCAACAACCGTCTGAGCGCTCTGAGTTGAGAAAAACAGGAAAAAGTCTCTGCCCAAGTTAGAGACGGGGCCTCTGCGTTTTGCTGTCTTTCAAGGTTATGGAAGCCAGATTCTCAAAGCCTCCTACTGAACAACAAACACTGATGGTACTGTTATTCTCTTTTTAAACTTCAAAGCAGACGTAACCTCAAAAATGCATTTCTATAAGCTCATTTGCAAGACTTAGGTCTTGTAGTTGGTTTCTAGTGGCTCCAAATGTCTCTACACTCAGAGAAATGTAGGTTGGACTCTGCAAAAGGGAATATTTATAAAAAAGGTGGGTGATGTTTCTAAAGCGACATAAGATACTCTTACTGGGTGTAATCTCTGCAGAGGTGGGACTAGGGACCCAGAGTGAGAGGGAGCCTCATTTTCTAGTAAACCTTTTCATATTGTAAAGTCAAACCCCACCATTTATAAGAATTATTATTATTATTATTATTAATTATATTTTATATGACTAACAAAACAAAAGGACTTTGGGTCAAAATGTTGAAGTACGATTCTGCTTCAAATGCCCTGATGGCTTCACTCCTGCAGCAGGTTGCTGTAAGGAGAGAAATCAAAAAGCATATCCACACTCAGGACTAATGCACATCTTTCCTGGGACCAGAAACAGAACAGAACTGCAAACCAACGACTGTGCAGAATTGCTGGGTTCTGGGTCTGGAAGCTTGGAGTTTGAATGGAAAGTGATCCATGCGAGAAGACTGATCACACCCAGGCGGGGATGGGCCTCCCAGCACCTACCTGTGAAGGAAGGTGATACAAACACATGGGAGACCTCTGTCCAGGTCTGTGGTGTGTGGGAAGCTGGGGAACACAGCAGGTGAGAAAACTCAGGGTCAGCCTATGACCAGGACCTGAACCAAGGCCCCCAAGGCTCTGTGACTGGACTTGTGATGATGACCCTTAATCACTGTGAGCAGGGACTCTTGGCTGCCCCCAGAAAACATGATTCTACACTGGGAACATGGGAACACCTAGACGGAGGAGAAAGGCAGAGAGAGAAAACAACAGACAAAATAAAAATGAGAACCCGCCCATTTGAAATGAGTGTGCAAATAACCTAATTTTATTAAACCTAATAAAATTTAAAATCCGTGAAGAAATCTAATGTTGAGAAATGCAGCAGCAATTTCAGTAATGAGAACATTAGATTGTTACAAATGAAATACATTTTACAGAAGAGTCTGACGAAAACTTTAACATTAATATGCTTGGGAGGCTCAGGGAGAAACTCTTACACAAAAATAGGCAAAAATAAAGAGACTAATGACTATGAAAAAGCACCTCTTAGAAACTGTGAAAATAAAAAAAATAGGGTCAGGGTCATCAAAATTTTTAAAAGGATAATTGAAAGAAAAAGCTCTAGGGTAAGAATTCAATTTGGAAACTACTACTAAGGAATTTACCTGGAACACAGTATTTAGAGGCAAAAATTAAAATGTAGGAAAGATGGGGGCTATATTTAGAAGCTCCAATGTAAATTATAGAAGTTCCAGAACAATAGACTGAAGAATAAACATTTGAATAGATAAAAGCAGATAAATTCCAGAAATGAATGCAGCTATAAGTCTCTAGACAAAAGTGAATAGTGAGAAATAGATGGATTATGGAAAATAGCAGAATATTAATGCTAAACAAGAAATTTTAAAATCTCCTAAAAAGAAAGGACAGGTAGACTAAAAAGAACATTATTGGACTGATGGAAGAAGTCTTATTAATAACAATAGTTGTCAACAATGGAATTACATCTTACAAGTGCAGAGAGAAAGTAATTTGCAAACTTGGAATTCTATACCTAGCTAAGTGATCATTTACTTAAGTCTCTAGAAAAAACTCTGAAATCAATCTAAAATATAAAGGAAGAAATAATGCTGAATATAAGAGCAGAAATTAATAAAATAGAAAGCAAAATAATCAATTGATAACTTGAAAAATACATGGACTTTATTATGATTTTTTTATTGGCAAAAATAATTTTGTTGGTAAATGTATCATAAACACAATTCCTTAGTAATTGTGTGGCTATTTGTTTAATATCTATCTTCCTTATGAGACTATATATTCTATGCTTGTTTTGCTCACTATGTTATCACCATAGTCTGGCCCCTGATAGACATTCATTAAATATTTGCAAATTGAATGAGTGACAGGAATCCCAGCCCTGCCATTGACAATGGGCCTTTGAACAAGTCACTTAACTAATCTGAGCCTCTCCTTCCTCATCTGTCAAATGGGGAGAACAAAGCCCGCCTCACAGGGTGTTGTAAGAAACAAATCACGTGATGTGCTTGAAGGTCTTACGAGGTTCCTGGCACCCGGTGAATGGTCAATAAATGGAGGGAGATGGAATTGTAAGTTATCGACTTGCCCACCCAGGAGTCCCCACCTCCATCACGTTCCTCCAGTCCTCTGAAAGGCAGCACTCCATTCTGCTGGAAGGTGCCAAGGAAGTAAGCTTGAGTGGAAAGGGAAAATATGGCAAAAGGGAATCGTGAGGAGGGTCGGCCAGATGACCAGTGCCAGTGACAAGCCTGGACAGTGGCGAGGAGGCCAGTATACCCATCCCTGCCTCGCTTGGTCTGTATATCTTCTGTTGGAATTCTCTTCACCCAGATCTTTGCCTGGCTCCGTCCTTTTGATACATGGATCTGAACTCAATGTTGCCTCCTGTCCCAGCCATTTATCTATTTGCCCTAAGATCTAACTATTTATCACAAATAAATATGTCACAAGGCTCAGGACGAGGGGAAAGGGGAATGCATTTTTCAGGTGGGCTTGCGCATTGGCTCCCGGTTATGTTCAGCCATTGGGAGGTGCTGGCAGGAGGTCGAAGGGCGAGAGGAAGGGAGAAGCCGGGATGTTTCCAGTCCCCCCAACCCCCGCCCCATCCCTCTGCTTCAAGGACTGTCTCCAGCAGCTTCTCCACCTCCTGGTGGTCCAGATCCTACTGGACAGCCCCTCCCTCTGTGATGCCCCTCCCGTGCTCCGGCATGTACTCCCTCCCTTTGTCTCTGCAATGGTTGGTAGCAGCTGCGGTCACTGCTAATCTCTGGGTAGTCTCACCATCGGTCCACCCACACGGCCCCTCTCAGCACCGTTGGAACTAGTTTTCTATATTAAAATCCTATTGAACTGCCTGCTGTGGGACCTGCTTTCTCTATGGGCTCAATGTTCAATATCTAGTGTTAAAAAATGTCTGGGATTTTGTGACATTGCTTTGCAATTACCGTTATAATTCAGCCAATTTGGAAATAACTCAAAATTTCTAATTTCCTTGTCCAGAGTCGTCAGCTTGGTTAATACAAGTCAGAAATCACTAATTCCTTAGAGTGCTTTGTTCTGCCGGAAGGCCATTTGTCCCGGGAAGTCTCTGCTCTCTCGTAAGTACTCAAGTGTGTGCACTCATTAGGAAGAAATGGAACAGAGAGCCCATCACTCAGACTCAGCAATGACCTGACAATGTGGGCAGCTCACGCAGTCCATTCCAAGTACCAGTAAGCACGTAATTAAGGTGTCGGAGGCCAGCAGGAGTCAGCCAAGTTCATTGGAACCTGCCATTCGAAGCTGTGTCTAGCCACACATGGGAAGGCTGGAGCCTTCGTGTTTTGAACTTTAAGGCGGCCATGTGCCGGCAGGCATTTCCATGTGGATGCACCGGGTGCATTAGAATTGCTTTGAAATGCGCATTAGGTGCTTAGTCTTTAGGCAGCTTCCCTCCATTGCCACTGCTTGTATTTGAGAGCCCCCTCACGTCTGCTTTAGACTACTCCTCAGCTCCCAGAAGGTCTCCTGCTGCCAGAATGCCTCCTCTTCCACCCTATCCCCCTCCCTCCCACCCTCCACACTGCCGTGAGAATGGTCTTTCCAAAATGCTTAGAGGACTAAACGTCTCACCCACCTGATGGCCTTCAATAACTAACTCCCTGTTGCTTTCAGAATAATTTCCTGGCTCCGTAGCATGGTACTTAAGGTGACTGCATGGGCGGCTCCCCAATGCCTCCACCTTTAACTTGACCTATCCCCTCTTGCCGTGTGCTTTAAGTACCAAATTTCTTGTGACTTCCCCGCTCTACCGGCTCATTTGCCCCTCACTACCTTTGTTCATGCTCTCCTTTCCTCCTAGAATGCCCATTCCTTCCTTCTTTGCCTGACACGAACTCATCCGAGGGATAGAAAGAATATCCTACCATGCTTACGTCATAAAGTGTATCACCACAGTCAAAGCTCTCTGTACTCCTTCCTAAACCTCTCTCTCTTCCTTCTTTCCCCCAGGTAATGCCGTTCTGAATTTGGTGTTTTATTAAAGATCTTTATATGTTTACGATGAATGTATATATGCATTCCCGAGCAATAGGCACGGTTGCTTAGAATGTTTTAAAATGGTATAGAAACAATGATCAT
>CM053506.1:3103460-3120547 GCA_028627145.1 Eidolon dupreanum
GGTGAGGAAACGTTGATTTCTAATTATAGGCCAGCGTGCCTGCAACTCCAGCCTGCTCTTCCCCTCATGTCCCCCCTCCCTCCACCCCTCCTTAATTCTCTGTTTTCAGTTCTGCCAAAGAGTGGAGTGCCTCCCCTCCCTGGCATGGAGCCAAACCTTATAAAACAGAGTCCCACCCACCCACGCGCGGTGCAGTTGGGGGAAGTAAGGGGCAGAGAGAGGAGTGACTGCTTCATGGTCATCAAGTCAGGAAACGGCAGAGCCAGGATGCAAACCCGGGGGTGTGTGACTTCACGTGCCTTCCACGGCGGGGACTCCCAGGGGCTTGGGGGTGAACTCCACATGATGTCCCTTGAGTGAGTGCTTCGAGCATCCCTTTGTCCATTTGCCAACATTTAATGACCATTTGGCAGACGTTAGGCGGCTGCCACGGGAGGTGCGGCTCATCTGAGCAGCACACCTGAGAACAAACCCCGCATTTTGTGATCTGTTTTCTTCCCCGTGGTCCCCACACTGGTACTTCCTGAGCTTCCGGTCTGAGATCTCCCGCTTTGTTGACTGGAAAAAGAAATGGGAGGTGATGGCTGCGGTTCCGTGGTTGTGCTTTCAATTAAACACTCTCCGGTGACCGTGTGTGAAAAAGTCTGGCACAGTACTGTCCCTGTGGGAGGAGAGGTGATGGGTACTAGCCTCTGGTGGGAGTGGCCACGCCAGGGGGGCCCTATGGTGTGGGATTCTGTTGTCCTTCTGGGCTGTGGCATGATCTCAGAGGCTGAATGGACAGACTACTCCGTGCACGGCTTCCCCTCCTGGCGAGACTCTTTGCAAGGCTGCCGGCTGCCGTGGACCCTTGGGCCTCTGGGTCCTACCAGATGCCAGTCATCTCTGCTCCCGATCCCTGAAGCCCACTTCTCAAGAGCCTGCCCACTTTATGGCAGCCTCTTGCGTTTTGACTAGGCAGAAGCTACTCGTCTATCCATCCACTCATCTGCGCACCCATCCGTCCTACCGGCACATTTGCTATCTTCGCCCCCAGCATAAGGCAGACTCCTCTGCATCGATTTAGGGTCATTTTGCTCGAGGTAATAGAAGGGCTCAACTCTAACTGGTTTAAACCATAAGGAAGTTTGTTATCTCGCAATCCGGAAGCCCAGAGCGGGGTGTGCCCTCGATGGGATGCCTCTGACCTCCTTTCTCCCCGATGCCATTGGCTCTGCACAGTCCCACATGGTGGCTTCATCCTCAGGCTGGAGGATCAATGGCTGCAGCCCCTCTGGACGTCAGGGCCAGACACAGACATGACACTGTGCCAAGGAAGAAGAGGATGTCTCTCTTTCCCTGTCCCCTCTGATGGCCTTTGGCTGTAGACTTTCTCTTCCCTAGAGAAGCCGTGAGCCAGTCGTGAAGAGTAAATTCAGACCCAACAGGCTGTCTCATTCAGTGGCTTACAAATCAAGCTGAGGTGACGGAAAAAGACAACCACCTTCAGCCGATCTTTGGAGGCCGAGCCACAGGTCGACCGAGCACGGTCCTTGTAACACGCCCCTGCTCAGTGGACAGCACTGTCCCTCCTCCTCCACCCCCCAGAGCTGGGCATCATGAGGTCAGCCATTAAAGGACAAAATCCAAACTGTCTGCTCACCTGGCAGCTCTCTCCACCCCCACACTCCACATCCACACCCTGTCCCCGAACTGGCTTCCCTAAGCCTTTCAAACAATTTTCTCACCTGTTACCTTGTGTTTGCTTTTCTTTTTGCCCAGGAAAGAGGACAGTTGGCATAATGGCTCCCTTATGTCATACTAGAGAATGAGGCTACCAGAGCTGCCCGCGAGCTCCCCTCTCTGCCCTGGCTCCCAGTGCCATGATGAGTGGCCTCAGGCCTGGCCCAGCATGCCTCCTCTGCCCCCGGAGCAGAGGCAATGTGGTGCAGGGGAGATCACGTGCACCCTGATGTCAGAAGGCCTTGGCTCAAGCCACAGCTCGGACTCCTATGAGCTGCCCGAGCAAGGTAATCGCCCAACGCCTCTAGGCCCATGTTCTCATTGAGAAAATGTGGGTGATGGCTTCACATCTCAGAATCAAGTGAGGCAAGACACCTCTAAGGTGCTCTGTACCCTGGGGAGGGCTATGCAAATTTGGGGGTAGAGGGGAGGGGAGGGGAGGAACCAAAGCTTTTGAACCCTAGTGTCAAGGTGGAAGCAAGTGATGAGAACTATGTCCATCTTATCCTGCTTTCCTTCTTCTGCCCCCTCCTCCCCCCAAAGGCTTATCACAGAGGTCTTCTGAAAATAAAGTTGAGAGGAAATGTCTGGAGTCATCTCCCCTGGAGGGAAAGGGCAAGATGGGGACCTTTTGGGGCATAACTTGCCACTTGCTTGGCCCCAGCACTGTGGGCAGCCCCACTACTCCCCCTGAGACTCTACTGTGTGAAAGGAAGCTGAGAAAGGAAGCGTGTTTTTGTGTAGCCATTCAGCAAGCTTTGTGGAGCACCTGCAGCCTGCCGGAACTGGTGCTGAGTGCTGGCAATGGGTAATGGAGAGGTCCAGTGGTGGCTAGGCACGTCGTCTGTGGGTTTAGATAGATGGACTGCCCCTCAGCACCTGACTGACTAAATAAGCCACTAACCTCTCCGAGCCTCAGTGTTCTGGTTTACAATATAGAAACAATAAATAGTACATACTTCAGAGGGTGAGTACCAGGATTAGATCAGATACGGTATGTGCATAAAGCACGTCTATAGTCAGGAAAAGATAGACAACGATGCTGCTGCTGCTTCTGCTGGTGACAATGGTGATGCTGATGATAGTGACGACGGTGATGGTGGTGATAGTGATGATGATGGTGATAGTGATAATGATGATAGTGATGATGATGGTGATCGATGGTGATGATGGTGATGGTGATGATGATGGTGATGGTGATGATGCTGAATATAGTGATGATGGTGATGACGATGATGGTGGTGATGATGATGGTGGTGATGATGGTAATGGTGATGATGATGGTGATGATGATAGTGGTGACGATAGTGATGGTGATGATGATGGTGATAGTGATGATGATGATAGTGATGATGATGGTGATTGATGGTGATGATGGTGATGGTGATGATGCTGAATATAGTGATGATGGTGATGATGATGATGGTGATGATGATGGTGATGATGATAGTGGTGATGCTGATAATAGTGATAATGGTGATGATGGTGATAGTGATGATGATGATGATGGTGATGGTAACGATGGTGATGATGATGGTGGTGATGATGGTGATGATGATGATGATGGTGATGATGATGATGGTGATGCTGATAATAGTGATAATGGTGATGATGGTGATAGTGATGATGATGATGATGGTGATGGTAATGATGGTGATGATGATGGTGGTGATGATAGTCGTGATGATAGTGATGGTGATGATGACAAATTTTCTCCCCTTGGGGAAATTACAACTCACCATGGAAGCTCAGTTTGGGGACCTGATTTTCACTGGGGGACTAGGTAGGAGGCTTCTGGAAGGGGTAACTCCTGAGTTGTGTGAAATAGGGAAGGGAGTCACCAGGTTATCAGTCTGGATGGGTCAGGCCTTCGCCACAGTAACTACAAACTACAACCCTGAAATCTCAGGGGCTTGACACATATGATTTATTTCCTGTTCATGCACAGGCCAGGTATATTGAAAGACTTGACATTCAAATGTCCCCTTTGGAGTGACTCAGTGATGGAGGCTGCTTTGGCCTTGGGGTTCCACCATCTCACCAGACAGCCCATGTAGAACTTCGACTCGCTTTTCTGTCCTTCGGCCTGAAATGACAGATGTCATCCTACTGTCGGTCCATTGGTCAGAACTCATCACGTGGCCCCACTTAACTGCAAGGTGGGCTGGGAATGCAGGGGAGCATGATATTCAGTGGGCAATGGCTGTGTCTGCCATGCAGAGAGTGGGGGTGGGGAGTGCCATCCAGTCTGAGGGAGCAACATATTTGAAGGCCCGGGGACCAGAAGGAGAAGGGTGTTTGGGAAACCATGAACAGCTCAGGGTTCCTGCAGTAATGAGAGCAAAGGAGGTGGGGGTGGGGGCTGGATGCTGGCGAGGACAAGGCAGTGGGTGGCACTAGAGAGCTCTGGCGACAGGGGATTGGCAGGCGTGGCTGGAGGCCAGGAGACCCATCAGAGGCTGTTGCAGGAAACTGCTCAGGGCGTGGGCCTGAGTTGGGCCATGGCAGTGGAGCAAGAGAGGAGAGGACAGGTCTTTGAATTGTCAGCCAGAGGAATGAAGAGACTGGCCTGAAGTCAGGGCAATTCCCAGCCCCTTTGCTTGGGTGACTGACCTTCCCCGAGACAGGATCAGGGAGGCTGGGGCAGCTTTGGGGGAAGAGAAGAAGCTCAGTGTCGCATCTGCCCAGGAGGCAGCGGGATGCAACAACATTCCTCGGCTTGGGAGAGAGATTTGGGCTTAAGAGTCATCAATCCATGGAACACAGCCCACCTCCCCCCCGCCCCCCCCAACCCCATGACAAACAGCACCTATCAGCTGCCCTCTTCCTGAAAAGCCCTGCTGGGATCAGCTTGGAGGAGACACAGGTACCAGCCAATCCTGAAAGGACAAAGGGGAGGCTGATAGATGAAAAAGGTAGTATGTGTTATCTCAGCAATTGAAGTTCTGAAGCCTGTGATCAACTTCCGGTCTGAACACGGGCAATCCTGGGTGGGCTGGAAGCAGATGGGGGACAAAAGTCAAGGGGCAAGCAGAAGTACACTTTGGAGGAGGGCTGGGGCCCATCACATCTGATACGGAGCCTTGCAACTGTTGAGGTCATTGAAAGGTGATGGACCCCCCTGGTCTTCGGTCTTTCTTTGTGATTCGGAATCCAGTGTTTTGTGAAGGGCTCCCTTCTGACACTGGCTCTCCCCCTTCCTCCACAATCCAGTAAGCATCATAAAAAGCCTTGTGTATTATGACATGGTAGAAGTAGTTTTAAGTGGCCTGAAGTCCTCTGCATTTTCATTTTCTCCAGGTTGCCCTGTGGTATTTCAAAGGCTCCTTTCAAGTCCACAGAGACCCACAGGTCAGCCCCAAGGGAGGAGCCCTGAATTCAGTCCCTTTTGAGGCAAATATTCACAGAATTGAATTGGAGGTCAGCAGAAGACAATCAGAGGCAGGCTTTTTGCAAATCCATCAATACTTGCATTTGATTCCAGCCATTTCACGGATGGGTACATGGAGGTGCAGGGGGGTTAGGTCATCTGTTTGGTTCACCCAGTAGAACTACGCACGTCAGGGTGAAAATAGGAACCGGAAGTTGGGCTCTGGCTGCATAAGCCAGGGCTGCCTGGTTCTCTGCAGAGAGAAACCCCGCTAGAAAAACAGAGGAGGGAGCTAGCCTGGAATGATCCCGCAGGCTTGGGAAATACAGCCACACTCGTCCGAGCCTCTCTCCCCCGTGAAGGCCTGAGCGCCTTTTATTAAACAGAGAACTATTCAACAATAACTATTTCTCACACACGGCCAGGGGAGTTAGCACAACTGGCTCTTGCCCAGTGTGGCTGAGTCAGCAGGAAATTAGCCAAGGTGCAGAAAACCTTATGTTCTGTGGCTTTGGTGTGTTGATATTTTTTAAACACGGGGCTGGAAAACAACCAAGACTGAAAAACACTGCAGATACCACCACTCTCGTGGGCCCTCAGTCTTGGGGAAAATGGGTTGGGATCCTAGGGTGCAGGGAACCTGTGGGCGAAAGGATGGTGGGTGAACATTGTGAGCTTCTCCACGGGGTCCAAGGCAGAGCTGTCTCAGCTGTAGTTTCCTTACCCATAAAATGCGTGGAATTATGCTCCTCCCCCCCATACCCCCACCTCCCGCCCCCAGCGGCTGCGTGGTTGAGATTTACTAAGTGAGGAAGGCTTAACAGGGAGAGTGTCAGCCTTGTGTTGAATTTGCCCAGTTAGGACTTCTCAGCTCGACTCTTTGGGGAAGATCCTCGCTGTTCCTGAGCCCACTGCTTCATTTATGAAACGGTGCATTGATATCTCTCACACGGCTCTCTAAGAGATAGGTACAGGATCCAAATAACTGGACAACCACCACCGTGCTTGTAAATCGTAAGGTGCTAGAGATCCCTGAGGTGTGATTGTTTTGGTGCTGTTGTTACTGCAGTGTTTTGCCTGGGGCAGGTCCTGGCTGAGGTCTCGGAGCTGCTTGTGGGAACTTGTTTATTTGTTTTAGGCTTTTAGCGAGCCTGGGGACAGCGCCTTTGTTGGGGCTTATCAGAAAAGGACCAGTTCTGTTGGTCCCTTCACATAATTAATATTCCGAATAAGAATTATGCAGTCGTTTCTATGAATATTTGATTCCTCGACTCTTCAAATATCAGCTCCGCTCTTGGGCTGAAATGAAAGAGGAAATAATTGTTTTTACAACGACCCCACTGGGGAGGCAGCCGGGGGCGCTGATCGCAGCCGGAGTAATGACTGCGTGTGGTGACACCATGCGTGATACAGGGAGAGAGAAGTTCTGCTCGGTTCCTCATGAGGCAAACATCCAAGGAATTGGATTCTCAGCCCTGAGCCCCCGTGAGTCAGGAGAGAAACCCTGTGACAGGCTGGTTTCAGGTGAGCCCCTGAAAAGAAGCTTGGTGCCTGACACTGGGGAAGCACAGAGGCCCAGAGTCGGGGGGAAGGTCACTGGTGGGGGGTAGCGGGGGGTGAGGGGGACTCAAAAGACTTCCTCTCCAGTGCAGCCCAGGGGGTATTTGTGGAAAGAAGGTCAGGGTCAGGACTCAGGATGAATAGGTTCCCCCCTCATCTTGGCTCTGGAAAGGGGGACATCAGGCATGCATGCACTGCAGAGCCCAGAGGCCTCTCGGTCCAGAAGATGCCCCCTTCCTGGCTTCTCAGGGCCCAGACTCCTCTCTCTGAGAGTCCTCCCTCCCCTGGGGCCAGCCAGAGGCGGGGAAACAAAATGACAAATGGTCCTGGGGATGGTAATCGCAATATTGTCACTTGAAAATGCTGGCAGTCCTTGTTGGCATGTGCTACTGGTGCATAAGTATGCAAATCAGGATCAAGATGACTGGTGGCTTCTCAGGTTCCAGGAGGAGCCCCCAGCCTGAGTGCTCCCGCCCTTTCGGTGCTGATGGGCGGGGGTGGGACTCTCAGGAACATCTGGTCCTTTTCTGGGTTGGAGGGGTCTCCTGAACCAAGCACTGGCTCCAGGGGCAGCCCCCACCCCATCTCCTGCTTTATGTGCAAAGCTGTGTGCCTTTGGCTGATTACATGATCCTCCGTTTTCTCAACTGTAAAATGGGGCAGTGTCTTCTTAGCCCTGCCCAGGCCCTCACAGGTCAGCCTAGCTGAAGAATCCAGAAACCGCTGGCACAGAGGTACAGAGGTGGTGGCCTGTGGACGTCTCTCCTCCCGTATTCTGACTGGGTTGGCTCCCACTGTATTGTATGATTCTTCTTCTGATGTACCTGCCAATTACAGGTTTTAAAAAAATAAATTGGGCTATTTCACAGTAAAAGTCATACTGCTGGCTCCCGTGCCCCATCTAACAAGAGCCGACGCCTTCCCAGCTGTCCTCTGGGACATGTGTGCTTCACAGAGCCTCAGACCCCGTGGTTCCCTGCTGGCCTCCACTGGTCCCCTTCATCAGCGTCTTGGCCTGAGGGAACGTACGAAGCCCCCAGAAGAGCACCGGGCGTAAGGTCAGTGTGGGGGAAACATCCTTGTCCTCTGCCTCTGTAGCACTGAGTCCGGCAGGGAGCCCTGTGCCCCTGGGGAGGGGGTGTCCTCCCCGCCCCCCTCCACGTGGCCTCAGTACATGTGATTAGAGGTTGGGGTGACTTTGGCGTCTGATAGGTGCCTAGAAGTTAGGAGGCCCAACCATGGACCAGAAGGTCCCACAGCTCGATTCTGGATGGATGGACCAGGCGTGAAGCCAGCCCGTTCTGGGTTCCACCACTGCAGTCCATGGGCTTAAGCCCCCGAGTTGTGCCTTGGCTGAGTACCCCCACATCAACCTCCCCAAGTGCTCTGGCTGCCTCGGACAACGAAGCCACCCGCAGTCTCCTCTTAGCCCTGGGGAGGGTGGGGGAGGGGCAGGAGGAGAAGGGTTCTCACTGGACATTCACAGAACCGTGAAGCAGCTCTGGGTTGGACCCAGCAGCAAAGCTGGACAAGGAAGGAGAACAAATCGCTAAGAGTCGCCTGGAGCCTCTGCATGTAGGTGTGTCATTCCCACCGTGCTCCCGGGAGCCTCTTTGTAACATCTGACTGCATTAAACGCTCAACCAGGAAAATGAAACTTATTTCAAAGGCTCAGGTATTCCACATCTAGGGCAGGCGATGCTGCTCTAAATTTCCCATCCACAGGGCATTTTTGCTGTTGGGTGGGTTGCAGATCTTATGACAGAAGCCAGTGGAAACGCTACCAGCTATAAACTTTATCTTATTGGTGAAATGTCTATTATGCAGCTAAAAACATCTAGTTAATAGGCCCTACCCATCAACGGCTGGCAGCAACGAGTCTTAGGCGGTGAAAACAATGACATTATGTCTCTTCCGCCAAAGAGATGATGTTCTTTGTACAGCTAATTACTGGCCACACATTCTGTCCTGGCCTCAGACACTGCAGAATAAGGAGGGGCGCCAGTCCGATGGTGCTGCCATCGCGAAAGTCACTTGGGTCCTCGTCTGACTTTTTCTGGAGGTTTCTCCTTGTGCCTTTAGAATCCCCTATCTTCATTGGTGGGGAAGACATTCGATTTCTAGGAAATAGCGAAAATCTTTTAGGTTAAGTCTGATGGACAAGTCGTTAGTCAAGGCAGGAGATTCCATCCTGGTCATTAACTAGACATGTACTAGGTGTGTCGCCCACGCAAGGCTCTGAGATAGGGGCTGGAGAGGCAGCGATTCACATAACCCCATTCCTGCCCTCTGAGGGCTGAGGGTCCTTTGGACTTCTCAGGGGGGACTCTGAAGTAAAGTTCTATGACCTCTATGCCGTGGTCGCATGTCCGGAGTAAAGGATGGCTCTTGGGGACCTGTTAGGGCAGACAGTGCTCATGTGGACGCACAAGTGCGGATGTTTATTTAAAGCTGGCCTTATTCCTTTCTTTGCTGAAGTTTCGATGCAGAGCTGAAGTCTGCAACTTTAAGAAGCACCGTTTGTTAGTTTCCTAAATCTGGTAGAGGCTTTGTATCTGGGCTAGGAAATTTTCACGAGAACCGAAATCTCAAGTCGATTTGTGATGAATTAGCATACCAAAATTAGCTTAAAGTGCACTTAGTGGATGCGTTACTGCAAAAGGAATCTGTCTAACCAGAGTATTTCTAAATTTATGAAATTGAAATGCACTTCAGGTTGCCGAGAAATCTAAATTTGTCAAAGTCACAGGGCTGGAGGCAGGTTGGTGGCAGAGATCTGAAGTCGGGTCCACTGAAATGAATTTGAGAGCTTGTGCGATGAACCCCAGGGCCCCCCTGCACCCAGGTACAGCCCTTCCCAGCCAAGGGAGCTCCGACTTCAGCAACACTCCCCCCCCGCCCCCACCCCCATGCTGTCCCCTTGGAAACAATCTTAAATGTGGGAATAAGGTGCAGGTGAATTGAAACCTCACCTCAACCTCTGCAGGAGTGTTAACTGAAAATCAACTCATTAAGTGATAACTAAGTCCTCTGGCATCTCGAACGATTTTTCCTCTGGGTGCACTGCATTCCCATAGGAGGCCCTTGGAAGTCCCCAAATGCTCCAGCCTCACTGCTCTACCAGGGAAGTGACCAAAGGCAAGGCGGAGGCCTGTCGACCAGGGCCCTATAAAGAATGGGGCCCGAGGCCTGGCCTTGACTCCTTTCCTCCTAAGCTGTCTGCTGGCCTCACTTTCAAATTATTGGAAGAGTTCCCAGAGCCGTGATTCCCATCTTTTAATCCCCTTAAAATGGACTTCCTACAGTAATTCCTTCTGAATTCACAGCTCTATAAAATGCCAGCACTGCATCTTTTTAAGATCCTGCCACCTCCAGTTGGAGAAACTGAGGGCCGGAGAGGGACTCGTGATCTCAGGGACCGCTGGTGGCAGGAGCTGAACCCAGTCTTCTGATCTTCAGTATTTCCTGGGCACCTGGCACATACGTGACACAGAGCGACACCAGCTGCATTCATCCCTTTTCTTTGCTCTCATTTTATTTTCCTTTCAGGTTTGCCACTGACTAGAATTCATAGGCATTAGTGCCCACTAATGGTGTAGGAGCGGCCTTGGCCCTTTCCCTATGTTGCTTGGTTTCTGAGCCTTAGTCTCTTTGCCTGAAAAATGGGATAAGTAGTATCGGCTCAGACGGCTGTTGCGAGGGTCAAAGGATGTAGCATGGAAAGGCGTTTCGCAGAGTGCTTGTCACATGGTGACTCTACAGGTCGTCATCCTTAGCAGGTGGTGGAGACTTGGTCATCTTAGTGGCTCCAACATTCACTCCAATGTGTGGCACAGAGTGGGTGTTTGGGGACTATCTACTGAATAAATGGATAAATGTATGAGTGGATGTGATTTGGGGATCATGACAGGTCTCTGGTCTTCCAGTTTTCTGATGCCCTTGCTCTGTCTCTTATAGAATCTTTATTCAAGTAATACCTGTTCATCGACTCAATCAATCAGTTAAAAAACAGTTATTATGTCACTGTTATGTGCAAAACTGCTATCAATAATGTTGATTACTAATAAGAGCTAATATTTCTGAGCTCTTACTGTATTCCAAGAATTGTGCTTAGTATTTGTCAAAGATTTTGTCATTACTCTTCACAGTAGCCCACTGAGGGAATGTATCAGTCAGCTAGTGCCACGATAATGTTGTGTAACGAAACTTCGAAATTCGGAGGCTTACAAACATTTCCCCTACTTGCTCCTGTGTCCATAGGTCAGCCGGGGCAGCGTTGAATCTAACTGTAGGTGGGGTGACTTGGCTCCAGGCTGCTAGTTGAGTTCAGGTCCTCTCCACATGTGTACATTCTGGAGCGTCGCTGGAAAAGACAGCGGCTTCTCGAGACAGGTTCTTCTCACGGTGGACCACCAGAGCACAAGAGAGCACGCCCAGCGCTGCAACACATTTCAAGCCTCTGATTTAGTCACATTCCCTCAAATCTCATGGTCCAAAGCAAGTCAAAGGGCCAAGGCCAAAGTCAAGGAATGGGAGAGTATATCCCATGCACTATGAGGATGCAGAAGAGTGATTCCCCCATGGGATCAATAACTCCATCTACCGCTGGTAGGTGCTATTATAAGCCCCAAGTGACGCACAGAAATAAAGGAGTGACTTACCCAAGGTCACTCGATTAGCTAGTAGGTGTGGGAAAGTAGGGTTTGAATCCAGGCAATTTAACTCCAGATTTACGGAGGCCTAAGAGTGTGCATATGGGGAGGGGATATTTGTTTTCTCGAATCATCTGCATTTTTTCACCCCTTAGCTGCCAATGTCATGTTGGCACTAACCTCTCTCACAGTCACACACCCATCTGTCCAGCCATCCGCTCATTCGTACACGTCTGGCGTCTGGGTGTTCCATTGACTCTTCGGATTAACAGGCTCGAGTAACTCTTGGGCAATTTTTTTTGAAATTAATATTTGGGGTGGGGGAGTGCAGATGACCCTCCAGTTAATCTCAGGCACGTGTGTAAATACCTTTGGGAAGTCCCTGGTAGAATTCATATCAAAGCTGCACCGTGATTTTACTTAAAAACAATTTGCTCCATGTCGACCGTGGCTTCTGACACCTGAATTTGAAAGTGATCTGGGTGGGCCCAGCGCCATCGCCATAACGGAGTCATGTGTTTACTTGGAGGGCGGAGGGGAAAGACGGGCACTGTGGTTGTGGGACGATGTTCCACACTCCCTTACAGGAGGGGACTTCCTCCTCGGCGTTTCCATAGAACCTTCCCCGTGTTTGCTTAAACCCGACGCACACGGTCTGACAGCTGCCTGGCCCTGGGCCTTCCTCGCAGACGCGTGTACAACCAAGCCCTTCAACAGCGCCCTGCTCTGTGTCCCCGATGCAATTAATTGAGTATATAAACCACTGAAAGGAAGGCTTTTCTTGGGAGCTAATAAATAAGCCCCAAAGCCACAGCGTGTGTAAGACCTTGAAAAATGGCATCATCATCTATGGGGAATTATGAACCCTGCAGAAAGCGGCCCATTGTATTTTCAGAAAAAGGTTTTTGTTTAAAAAAATAATAACGAAAAAAAATCACCATGCAGAGTCTATGTGGGAAAAGCAATCCGGTCTGAGATTCAAAGGCTAGTCTCTCTGCTACATTAATCTTTCTCAGTCGATTTTATGTAAGAGGTATTATTTGCAGAAAAACAAGATACGGTTTTGAAGAATTCCCCTTTCATGCCATCTTCCCATCTGCATTTGTAATCCTCCAAGTGTGACCTCTGCATTAATTTCCATGGATGCTGAACAGAAGTTGACAACCTCTGGGCAGGTTAGCATCTCTGGGGGATGAGATAAAGCTTCCAGCAAAAAAGATCACGTTGTTCAGAAAAAGAGGGTAAAGGAGCAAGGGACCCCTCAGGAAGCACCCCCAGCCACGTGGGGTACTCTGTGTTTAGCAAGCACTTTCCAGTCCACTTCAGGTCGCTTTAAGTACGAGGGTCCTGGACACGACAGGCAAAAGGCTTTGTGACCGCAGACAAGGATTCTTCGCTGCCCCTTGGTCTTTTTCCCTGAGAGGCTGGGCTTGGTGTTCTAAGCGCCGCTTGACTAGAGTTTTCCAGAATTCAAAGTGTTTTCTCTTTAACTAATGGCGTCTTCAGTCCAGAATGCGGGCAGGGGACCACTGGTGCCTCTTCCGTGACCTCGTGCAGCCCAGGTGGTTTGCTGGCGCGGCCGCCTCCAGGCCACTGCGGCAGGCAGTGGCGCTCGGGTCCCGCCGAGCCCTGCCTCCTGGTAAAAGCAAACACGCTGGGCCCAAGAGCCGGGAGAGGCTTGGCGGGATGCAAAAATACAACAGAGGGCGCAGAACCCACCAGCGCCGTGGCCTGGAATGTCAATGTACGTGGGCTGGCTCCAGACCGCCAAGTTCGTTAAAAATGTCTCTGGCAGGGTGTCACCGGCCGACTTTAGGGGTCTCGGTTTGCTCCCTTTTTGGAGCCACCGCATCTCGCAAACGGTGTTTACTTGAGAGGGGAGGGGGCGGGGACCAAACCCACCGCTCGGCGCACGAGCCTTGATCTCACATTCCAGACTCGAGCTGATGTGTGTCAGCGCGACATGGGGCGGGGGGAGGGTTCTCTTCGGATGTTTCATTCGCCGTCTGCACGTCACTCCCAAACTTTTCCTCCCTGCGCTCGGGGAGTCAGGTTGACGCGCCCTGGATGCGGGGCTGGAGGCGCGGGGCTGGGCGCGCTCCCGCGGAGCCAGAGCCGCAGAGGCTCCCGGGCTGGACTCCGGTTTCTCAGGTACAAGTTGGGTGCCAGGCGCGGGGGTGGGGGTGGCGAGGAGAGGCGGGTGTCTGGTCCCGGGCTCGGGGCTCCGGCGCCCCTCTGCTTTCCCGCCGGGCGCCGCCGGCGGCGGCCGGGGCTGGGCGTAGGGAGTCCGGGCCGGCGGAGCCTGCGCGCAGCCTCACGCCCCGCGGCGCTCCCGGCGCGGCGGCGGCGGCGGCGGCCCGGGCAGACAATGAACTTGCGAGCGAGCCGAGCCGAGGCAGGTTTGGGCCCGGCGCCCCTCGGCTCGTTCTCGCCGTGGCTACTGCGGTCCCCAGCGAGGGGGTCCCTGTGCCGCCGGTCCTAGCCGCGCTCCGAGCGCTCTGCGCGCCGGGGACACACCGGGAAGGGCTGCCCCGCCGCGTCGCCGGGGCTCGCACGCCCCCTCCCCGGCTAAGAGAATGCAGCCGGAGATCGGGGACTGGGGACCTGGCGACGGGATGGTGGCGCTGCGGACAGCCGGAGGCCTGCGGGGGGCGCACGGCGCGGGGCGTGCGCGGGCCGGCGGTCCAGAAGAACGGTCCCAGAGTCAGCGGCCCCGCGCCTCCGGGCTCTGGAAGCTGCAGGCGGAGGACGGACGGACAGACAGACCGATGCTTTGGCTGTGTGAGCGCGCGTAGGGCGGTGGGGGCGGTGGCGGTGCAGGAATTCCCCAGCCTTGCGCTCAGCTTCCCCGCGCACTTCGGGGAAGTTTCCAGGAGCGGCCCGAGGCAGGTAGGTGGGCATGCGTCACCCTCTCCCCGACTCTAGCTCGGAGCCACCGCTGGACCCCCGGCTCCAGTCTCGCGGCCGCCCGGGACTGAGGAGGTCGGGGGTGGGGGTGAGGGGTCCCAGACGCGCAGACGCCCGAGGGACAGGGTTCCGGGGGTGGGGACCTCGGGGGCGGGCCTGGGAGGAGACGGGGGCGCGGCTGGGCCCTGAGCGGCCTGAACTTTTGCTCTCCGCTTCCTCTCCGTCGCCGCCATCCGCCCTCTGCTCGCTCCCTGCGCGGGGCCGCGGTTCCGGAGGCGGCGAGACTCGGGAGTTGCCGGCGCTTCCCGCGGCCGCGCGGCGGCCCCGGCCGGCCTGGGAGCGGCGAGCCGAGCGCGGCAGGTCTGCGCGGCGCGGCGGGGTGGCGGGGCGGCGGGGAGCCGCGGGCGACGGTGGCGATCGTGATGGAGCACCAGTCTGTGGGGTTGCGTATACGCGTGGAGAGGATGCGGTGGCTGTGGGAGGAGGGGGGCGGGTCGTGGCGCAATGGACCCCCTTGGAGGCCCCTGGGAGCCGCCTGGGATCGCGGGATGGAGGCGTCCGGGCCCAGGGAACCTCGCTTTTGGGGGAATGAATGAAGAGCTGTGGAAGCGCCTTCCGACTGCTCCGTGCGACCCGATTGGCCGGCGTGCGCGCGCGTGTGTGCGTGTGTGTTTAGGACTCCGAGCCGCCTGGGTCCTGGGCGCGGCTGCTTGACCGCCCCGTCGCGGTCCGGGTGCCCAGTTGCCCTCCCTCCCTGCACGGCTGGAACAGCGGGTGTAGACACTGAAGGCTGGAGGCTCCTTTACGTAAACAGCTGCTGGCGGCTGAACGTCCGCGCCTCGCGTGCGGAGGTTCGAGGAGGAGCCGGCAAGGCTGAGGCTGAGGCTGAGACCTACTCCTCATGCCCCCATCTTCCCGTCCCCGGGGCCTTTCGCTGTGTTCACGTTGGGTGAGTTAATGGCACGGAGTTTTGGGGAATGAAGTTGTATCTCCAGGAAGCCCCAGGATGCCCCGAGACCGCTTGGGGCGCAGAATTCAGTGAGGCGGAGCAGGAGGCTCGCTCTGGATCTGGGATCCCTGGCTGTGCCCTCGCTGCTCATTATCATCTGCGGTTCCCATGAGGACAGCCACAGGGCTTTGGAGCGGAAAGGTAGTCTGGCGGCATCTGCACCCCGCGAGGGTCCAAGGCGGAAACCGAAGCTTGGAGATTTGCGGGGAGTTTCTCTAAGACCCTCCCGCAGCATTCTCCGTCCCCAGCTTTCCTCCCCCTCCTCCCCCCTGCGACGTTGCAAAATCAGGAACCCTTCCTTCCAGAGCATGACACTTACTAATTTTTACAAACTGTGTGTTGAATCAGGATGTCTTGATGGATACACACTACAGATCATATATGATTTCGTTTAAGAGCATGGGAATAAAAATGCTTTTTTAATTAGGTAGTTTTTATCAAGTAAGTTTTTTTCTCCAGTACTAAAGATTGGCAGGAAAATGTTCTTGCCTCCTGCTGGATGGAGAGACAGAGCCAGCAGGGAAGCGGCCTGCCCGGGGCTCCCTGGTAGTGCTCATGTGTGCCAGAATGCGTCTGCAGGTCAGGCCTGCTGGCCAAGGTAGCTCCCCAGGAGAACCACCTTGGGGGCCTTCAGAAGGAGATCAGCCATGTCTTTTTGTCTTTTCTCTCTGGGCAATGCAGGGCTGCAGTAAGCTGGCTCGTGAATGAAGCAAGCAGGGTTAATTCATCCAGGATATGGGGTGGGGGTCGGGGGTGGGGGGAGGCATGTCTGTCCACAGTGGATCGCCCGCGTGCCTTGCTTTTCTTTGGCCATCAGAGCTTGTGAGGCCTGAGCCGCTGTCTAGGCCGGGGACCCCAGCTCTGTCACTGTGCTGCTGTGCGGGCTACTGTTCCTGAAGCCTTCTCATTCTCTGTTGCTGCTGCCCTGGCCTGGGGAGGTGACACTTTTGGTTTGCCACATGCCTGAAAGAGAGAAGACGAATTCCTGCATCTGGAAGAGGCAGTGTTTACAGGAAAGGCCGGGAAGGGGACTCTGCTTATTTGGTGTTTAGAGAAAAGCAGAGAAGAGACTCTAAGAGATCAGCTGAGCCACAGGAGTCCCAGGGCCTTTGACCCTGCACTAGCAGAAGCTTTAGAGAAGTGCGGGATTCTGATTAGATTGTGGTTGTTTAAGGCCATCGAGGTCCTAGCTGAAAGCTGCCCTTGCTAGTGCAGAGGGATGGAGAGAGGACGTTGGGGCTGCCCTCAACAGGTGAGCCCGTTCTCTACCTGTAGGAAGCAGCTTTGACTCAGCTCCAGCCAGTTGGGGAAAACCAGACTTGATAGGGTTTGTTAATTTTCAAGAGAATTCTCAAGCTTGGATATTAAAGCAAGGGCTCAAATTCTAGGAGTAGGGTAGAGGTTAGGTGAGTGTACTGGCAGGAGGTCTGAAGCTTGACACCTGGCTCTTTGTTTGTATACTGGGAAGGGTATCCCACCATCAGAGAAATGTCACCCATGGATCACACCCCCTGAGGACCCACGGACTAAGAATTGACAGATGCCCATCGTGTCTACAGCTACGTGCCAGACTCCTTCATTTGCTTGTGGGTCTTGCATTCACTCAATAGCTATTTGATGAATTCCCATCATATGGGAAGTGAAGCTCTGCATAAAACGTTTCAAATAATTTTATTTACCAAATAGATTCCTTGGTTGAGCACCTGGGGATGATACAATGATAAGACAGACATGGTCCCAGCCCTTGAAGGAGGGGAGCAGACAAAAATGCCTGTACTAGGTGGACAAATGAACTGTGAGCTGCGTTAAGAGCTGGGGAGGATGGCAAGGGAAGGGAAAGTGCTGAGAACAGGTGGGTGGTAGGGGC
>CM053506.1:3121047-3179540 GCA_028627145.1 Eidolon dupreanum
AGGACGACTTCACACCTGGCCTGAGAGCTGGGGTCCTATGCTATGCGTGAGGCGACACCTGCAGGGGGCTTGGAGCAGCGCCTGGCATACAGTAAGCACTCGATAAATGTTGGCTCTTCTGGTTTTCTTTAGCACTCATCACCAGGGGTGGGGGATATCTCTGAACTCCCTGAAATTGCACGTGCAATTTTCACGTAGCTGTGCCTCTTTCTTAGAGGGCATGCCTTCTAGCATATTCTTCCTCCAAGGGCTGCTCTGACACCCCATATAAGGCCAGGAGCCCCGGGATGCCTTGGATTCTAGTCAGATTTCCTTGGGCTAGTTGCTCCACTTTTCAGGGTTGTTTCTTCATCTGTGCAAAGAGGGGGCTAGGTACCCAGCTGCTGTTGGAGATGCTTTCAGTTGACATGGAGGACGGGCTGTGGGTCCGTTCGGCTGTGCTCCTACCCGATGCAGTTGAGCAGAGGGCAGAGCGGGCAGCTCTCACTGGGGATGTCCTGGGGTGGCTTTTGAGTGTCACATGCTGAGCCGCACTCTAAGTTCCAAAGAGTCCTGAGCAGGCGAGCAGGGGCCTCCTTGCTGGGCAGGCTCTCCCTCACACCTATTTTACATCTGTAGAACTCATCCTAGTCCAGGCCTTTTGGGCCTTTGAAGAAAGCAAGGCTGGCAGATCCTCAAAAGCAGAGGTGTCATTATAATGGGAACTTGGCCGCCTTCCAGAATTGTGTTTGCGATGAAAATATTGAAGCAGGCAGCCCCGTCACCCAGGTGCCTGAAAAATACCCCAACATGGGCAAATAATTAGATACAGGCCAGGCGCAATTATTTTTTCCTACAATATGCTGGAACCTGGTGGTTTCGCATTTTTTTCTTGAAAGGGAATATGCACCCACTGGTTCATTTTGCTCCTTGTGGGCAAAAAAAAAAAAAAAAAAAAAAAAAAAAATAGCGGTGCAGCCTCTGAGGGGAAGGGCGGGCCATAGGAAGCGGCAGTTCCTTCCCTCCCAGGGCAGTCCTGGGTCCCTGGGAAAGTTCTGGACTGCTCCACGGTGCCCTTGCAGGGAGCTGCCCGAGGCCTGGGCCTCTGGCATCTTTGCTGCAGGCCGGAACCTGCATCTCGGGGGTGAGACGTCTCCGAAGGTATATTATCGTCTCACCCCATGTTGGCAGGGGTCTGGCGGCTCTGGCCATCCTTCCCGACCCCTGTTCACTCACTCACATCGGCGGAGGTGAGCGGAGCCGGCCCCTTGCGTTTCCTGTCAGCCCGGTGTCCGGTGCTGCCTCGCCCGTGGTTTTTCAGCCTGAGTATTGAATCCCATAGACCCTTGTGGGGGCTGCACAGGTGGTGGGGGAGCGTGGGCACTAGGCTGGCCCAGGTTCAAGTCCCTCCTGTGCTGCTCTGTTCCATTTATGTGACCCTGGGCAAGCAGCTTAACCCCTTGTGCCTCAGTTTGCTCATCTGTAAAACTGGGTTAATAATCTCAACCTTGTAGTGTGGTTTGTGTATTAGAAATAGTACAATTTGGGGTTCAGAGGAGCTCCTCATATTGAACCCCTCTTTCCCGGCTGAGTTCTGAACCTATGGAGAGAGAGGGAGGAGGAAGGTGGATGGAGATGAAAAGGTGACGTTGGTTCCTCACCGGAGTTGATGTTGGAGGATGTGGGCAAGTGGACCTTGCAATCCTGAGCTGACCGGCCTGCCGGGTCGCAGGGAGCGTGGGAAAGCCGTGTCTTCCCCTGGGGCAGCCCCTTTCTCCAGGGGCAGCCAGCACGGTGACATGCCTGCTCTCTCAGGGAGAGGGTGAGGCCGGCCTACGTGTGCCCAGGGCCTCCTTCCACACTCCTGGGACGATGTAGACACCACCAGGTGTAGACCCTGGAAGACTTAGGCAGGTGGAGCTCCCTCCAGCGGAAGGGAACATCGGGAATAACTGTAAAGTGCTGAGCCCAGGCCTGGCCTGTGGGGCGGGGTCGACAAACGGTGCCAGTTAGATCTGCTGTTGATGAAGACAGCTGGGCACTGAGATTGGACAGTGAGGTGTCATCTGTGTCACTATCTGTGAGTCATCAGCCAGACTGAGACAGGGACTAGCCGTGGACACGAAGCTGCCTTCTAACTTTATGGCTGCACTCGGAGGCACAGCAGGGTCCACCTGGTCCCCCCCATGTGGCCCGAACCTTCTTCGGCCCCTGTGACACTCTCCCCTCAGCACCTTCTGGAAGCCTTTGCCAGTAACTTAGCATCTCTCCCACGTCTCCCTTCTCCCATCCAAGTGTTCCCTCCCTCCTATGTCTGGTTTGCGATTCTGGTCTATTTGAACTCAGCCTAGAAATGGCAACGTGTCCATGCACGTTCTAGTTTCCTGGGTGCCGTCGGTTTGCCCCGACCTGGTGTCCCCCCCATTCCCCAGGGGAGGAGGGCGTCCGTGGGGCCCACCCATGGCTGGGCTTACACATAGTGATGAGAGTCCATCATTTGTTGAATTAATGTATCGGTTTGACGCAAGTCTTTCAAAAGCCTTTTTCTCCTGGAGAAAGGGTGTCATGGATTTCACGTGGGCTCTGGGCATGTACCCAGAAGACAGAAAAGGGTCCCCGGTTTGGTAGCGTGGTATAGGAGAATTAACACTTGTCGCTAAACTTCTGGAGGAATCAAGAGCATAAAGGAATAACCTTGGATTTCCTGGCATTAGATTCTTGGGCTATTAAAAGATAGTAACCACAGTTTTTTATGTGTGTTTTGAGAGTCTTGGGGAAAACGTTATGGACGTGTGGTTGGGGTTTCAGAAACATAAGCAGGAGTCATCTACTCAGGCCAGAAATGTGGGGCTGTTAGCATTTCTTATCGCAGGTAGAAATACCTCGTCCTTCGGTTCCATGTGCCTTTGTTTGGAATGTAAATATTTGCGTTACAAATATAAAGCACGTCCTGGCATGTATTTACAGGGGCCATAATTTCCCAACCAAAAAGTCAGACTGTTGGTCTCCAGAGGGTCCTTTCCTCCGATTCGCGAACCTGTTTGTATGAAGAGTCTTCGAGTGCGCACCCGGAGCCGTACACGTGTGCGCGGGAGGAATTCCGGGGTCGCGGGAGAGCGGGGCTGCCCCTGGAATCGGGCCGAGGGCTTGTCATTCCCGACATCCGCTTCTCACGCTGTCTGTTAAGTCGCGGCCACACCGGGGAGGGCGAAGCTTGAGCCGAGGTCCCCTAGGATGGTCTGGCTCCTGCTGTCCTCTGTGTGTGTCGTGTAAGCAGACGCTGGATTTCAGAATTGCTGTTGCTTTAGGAGGGTGTTGAGAAGGATTGGGGGGCAGGGGGTGGTGTCGCTGGCCTTTCTGTGGTCTGGAGGAGGGAGCAGGAGGTCCTCGTTTCTGATTCGGGGTTCAACTCCAAGAGCCTGGGTAGAATGTCTTCCTCCTTCGATTCCTGGGAGCAGTTTAGCTTTTACATTTTCGGAAGAACAGCCCAGATTCGCCAGACACTTTCTGGAGGCAGAATGTCACCATTTCTGGTTCCTGCCTCCTCTCTTGAGTGAGAGACTGGGGGCCGCGGCAGGGCTGGGCCAGGCAAGGCCAGGCCAGGGCCTCCACCCCTGGCATTGTTGCGTAGGTGTGTTGAGGGGAAAAAGTTGTTCTTGAAACTCTGTGACAGCTCTTGATGGAAACTCCGTCCACCAGAGTCTCAGCAAATGGAGAGTGGAGACCATCGAGGGCCGGCCTGGCCAATAAGCCAGCCCCAAATCCAGGCTTGCCCCCCACCGGGCAACCCCCCTGTTATCACAGGGTGAGGGGCAAATGGGACCGGGGTGCAAGCAGGGTCCTGGCGGGGTGGAGGCCCCTGCGGTGGCCCCTGGTTGGCTGGTGTCTCTTTGTCCCAGCCAGTGTGGAGGCCCGCTGCCCACCGTTGCCTCAGCACTGAGACTGGTCCAGGTAGCAGGACCCTCCCCTCCCGCTTGCCCATCTCCACCTTGCAAAGGGCACGGCATCCTGGCTGTGCGAGTGCCAGTCATCTCTCTACTTGGGAGCCCTTCCTTGGGGTCCTAGGAAGCTGAGCCCCACCCAGGAGAGGATGTGAAGCAGGGGGGCGGTTCGAGGGGACAGGAGTGGAGATCTGGGTTCTGGTCCCCGACTCGCCATCCAGAGTTGGACATGGAACTCGCCCTGTGGGTCCTTCCGATGACCCACTAGTGAACATTCCTCGTGTGAAAGAAACATTGTCCGGCCTTAGAAATGGGGTGTCCTCAGGAAGGAGCCTCTTCCCATGTGCTGGGATGTTCTCGAACCGTGGGAAACTTCCAATCGCCTGCCTGTGGTCATCTTTAGCCAGACCCGTGATGCTGTGACCTTCCCGTATTCTCTGTCACAGTTCTTAATGAAGATACAATGTTCCAGAAATCCCCGTCCAACCCCACATCAGGCTGCTAATTCAAGTTCACTGTTTTGAAAGTCAGAGGAAATAGCTGCTTGTAGGACATGCCAAACTTGCCTGAGAAAGTTAGCAGCAGGAACAAATGAGATGAAAGGAGGGATCAGCCTGACATTTCTGCCATCCTGACTTTGAAGAGCTATTTATACCCACTCAACAGCAGTTTCAGTGAGAAATTCAACATGGAAAGATGCACCGAAGAGAAGAGGGAGCTTAGCAAATGAGACCTCCTCATCAGGATTGCCTTCCCAGTCAAAACAAAGTAACAAAGGAAACAAACTAACTAACAAATGAAACAAACTAACAAAACAAACCTATTTCCCCCACAGGTCGACAGTTGCAAATCCACGGATCTTTTGCATGGGACATAATTTGGCTCAGAGAATAAAAATGACGTATAAAAAGTAGATGAAACCTTGGTTGCCCTTTGAATGGTAGAAAACAAATTCACTTTTGGCCGTTAAAACTGAAACAAATCAATAGAAATACGCAGGCCTGCCCCTTGCTGAGCCAGCAGTTTTTTTGGTTTATGGAAGCAGGAGGTTTGCCCACCAAAAAGCAGCTTCGTACCTTCGAGTCAGTCATTGACCTGCAGAACCGTTTAGGGAAGTGTGTGCACATTTATTCCACAACGTTTTCCTCAGATTTAGTTTTAAAAATCGTGGATCAGATTTTTTTGTTCGTTCAACCTATTCTTTTTTTAATAGCTTTATTAGAATATAATTCACATACCGTATAATTCACCCATTTATACCATCCAGTAGTTTCTAATATATTCACAGATATGGGTAACCAGCACTACGTTCAATTTTAGAACAATTCGTCATATCAAGAAGAAACCCTTTACTCGCTAGCTATCAGCCCCCATCTCCCCATTCACTCCCTCCCTCCACCCCCCCACCACACCCATCCCCCTGCCATAAGCAACCAGGGATCTGCTTTCTCTCTCTATCAGTTTCTCTATTCTGGACTTCATATGAACGAAATCATATAATAAGTGTTTTATTGTGGCTGACTCTTTTCACTTAGAATGTTTACAAGGTTCATCCATGTTGCAACACATGTCAGTGCTTCATTACTTCTGATGGCTAAATAATATTGTATTGTGAGGCCTTTACCACATTGTATTTATCCACTTGTCTGATGGTAGACATTTAAGTTGTCTCCATCTTTTGGCTTTTAGGAATAATGTTGCTATAAACATTTAGGTGCAGGTTTTTGCATGGACACGTTGCTATTTCTAGGGTCATGTTTTGTGAGATATTTTCCTTGGTCTTGATAATAAGATTGATTTACTTTTTTATTTGCTCTTTCCCTGACTATAGAGAATGCTTGATTCTCAGATGGGGTTCTGATCCCCCTCAGAAATAACTGAATTTGAGAGCTCGGAAAGGCCTTCATGAAATCCTAGTGCAGCCCCATTTCATAGATGATGAGACTGAGGCACAGGGAAGCCACACAGAGTCAGGATTGAATTTGAGTTTTTGGAGTCAGTTCAGTTACCCCTGCTGACTGGCTGGGGCAATAAACAAGGGCCAGTTGGGTGGACAGATGGTGACCACCTTGCTGAGCCCACGGTTCTGACGCGCCTTGACCTTACGGAGGCTGGAGAATGTCTCATTGTCCACAAACACAGAAATGTGTGGTGCCACCCCTTTCTAGTTTTTTTTCCCGCTGCAGTGACGGGAGGCCAACACTTATCCGAGAAATATTTCAGTTGGGTCCAATTCAGAGAATGAAATTTTATCTGCTCTGGCATAGCCCACAAACAAAGGGGCTGCGACTGTGACTCCAGGAGACGTTAGGAAGTTTTTTAAAAAACATTCTGCTGGGTCAGAGCATCGAAGCTATCGTGCTGGATCACCAGCATCTCTCAGGGGGTGTTTTGCATGGGCTGGGGGTGCATCCCACAGTGTTTAGCTGTGTCCCCAGACTGGCTTTCCAAGACACTTGGTTTTCAGGCGCCGTTTGAGTTCCGATGCAGTAGGTAGAAGTGTTTTGTGGCTGGAGTGTTCTCGATGCTTAGGAAAGTCCATCTGTTGAGATCCCCGTGGATACACTTCATATTCTTCCATCGTGATCCAGTAACGAGAAGTAAACGGTGCAGGAAGCTCCTTAGCTCTAAATCCAGGTGCTGCATCGAGACCTCTGTGCAGCTTTTTGAAAGAAATACACGCGTTCCAGTCCCCCATCAGTTCTCTGGGTCATGGGAAAGAATGATTGGCTGGCTGGCTGGCTGGCTGGCTGGCTGGGTGCATGGCTGGATGGGTGAAAGGAAGAAACGCAGGAGTGGGCAGTAGTAGGTTGGGTTATTGACAACCTTGACCCATTGCACAGGGACGGCAAGGGCCCCACAGGTCACCTGGTTCATTTTCCTGTCCCGCTCACCCCCTTTTAGAGCTGTGGAAACGGAGACCTGCAGAGGTGGTGATGGGCCCCCATCCTTCAGCGTCACGAACAAAGAACATCTGGGCATCTGACCCTTCAGTCTCCCCAAGTTTTCCCCAAGCTTTACACCTCCCTTCAGAGTCACCTTCCAGTGACTGGGACCTGCTCTGTGCCGATGCGGTCCTTGGAGCTGGGAATCCAGCAGTAACTAGGCAGACGGTCCTGGTGCTCACCGAGTGTGTGTTCTCAAGTTCACAAGTATCAGAGAACAGATAGCGCTCAGTGCTGTGGGATGGGGAGTGACCGACTGGCCTTTCCAAGGAGGCGATGTCCAGGCTGATCCTCAAAGGACAAGAAGGAACCACTGCCAGATGCTTGGGAAGTGCACCTAAGACAGAGGCAACAGCCACTGCCAGGACCCCAAGAGGGGCCGGCTGATGGGATGGGATCAGTCATAATGCGGAGAGATGGTCAGAGGACTGGTTTTTAGCCCCCTTGGGTTGACGTCCATTCTTCTCTGTTCTACATCCTTTAAATGATCATTTACAGCTTGTTTACCTTCTCCCTGTCTCGTCTCTGGGTGGAGAACGCTTGTCCAATGCTGGTCGGCCCACAGTGCTGCACTTTCAGAAAACAGGGTTAATGAGAAACAGAGAAAAATCCCATCCTCCTCGTCCTCTCCATTAAGGCTTGGCTCGTGAGTGGAAGTTATTTTTATGTAAGCTTGAGAAGGGAAGTCTCAGGTGGGCAGCTGAAACCACAGCCATAAACACAAGACTGACATAGCGAAATCCCAAAAGTGAACACGCAGCTGGTCACTCGAATCCGGTGACAGTCCCGGGCCACCCAGCTGGGGAGAGGAGTCCCTTTGAAGAAGGACTAGGGCATAGCGAAACCCGCTGCTGGTGCGGCCCCTTCCTTGTGCATTGCCCTTCTTCCCTGGCTTCGACTGAGTCCCAGCCCTTCCCCCAGGACCTGACTTCCTCTTGAGCCCTTGCAGGTGGAGGTTCTTCCTTCCTCCCCAAGGCTACCCCCAGGTGTTTCTCTCCCAGTTGTCTGCAAGAACCTCAGCTCCTTGACCCATCTCCCTTCCTCCTAGAGTGGACCCCTAGGTTGCCTCCTCACCCCCGGTCCTGCCATCACCCAGGTCCGGTAGTCTCCATGGGGACAGTCTATTTGGAGCCCTGGCCTCCTGTGTCCTCTGCCTCCTCGATCCTTCAGTATACTCTGGACCTTGTCCACACCTGGACCACTCTATGAAACATATAGTCAGTCCCTGTTATTGACATATCAGTGACAGCCTTTTCCTTCTTGGGAACCGGGACCAACTGGTTGATCCAATGCATAGACCACGACATACTGTTTCTGTCAATTATTTTCTTAAACTTTAAATCTCTATCTGGTCCTTTCTGGACATCCTTAAGGGCATAACACTGCAAAATTTTCCCCATAAATGTTTATCAGTTGTTGCAGCAACATACATCTCCATTTCATGTTGTTTATGATCATTTTTTAAACTATGGACAAAGAAACAAGTTTCCCTGTGTTATAGTAAATGGAGAAATAAAACAGGAACATTTTTTCCCTCAAGTAGCTTGATTTAGAATCATTCCAGATGTTCATCCGGCATCTCTCCCTGAATCTGCGTGGGGCCGTACCGCCTGGAACCTGACCGTATCGATATGTCGGACACTTGCCGAGAGGCCCCTTAATCTTTCGGCACTCCTAGAAGTAATTTTATTTTAGCTTTTTACTTTAAGATAATTTTTGACTCACAAGAAGCTGCAGAACTACGCGAGAGTTCCTGTGTGTTTCTTCCTGTCGAGGTCTATGCATCAGCTCCTCACCACGATCACGCCTTGCACGGCCGTAGAATATTATCCAGATCGGGAAACTGACACAGCACCATTAACCAAGCTCCAGCCCGGGCTCTGCTGTCATCTAATGGTATTAAACCTAGGGACCCACAGCCCTTCGGGAGCATTTTAGAATTTCATAAACCTCAAAGTCGTCGTTTATCTTTTAGGTTGTTTTTGGATCCCTTCCCGTGGGCCATCAATTAAAATTAGTTTCCGTTGGGTCAACAAATCTGGGAAGACCCGTGATTTATGCATTTCATGACTTCCACATGCTCATATGCTGCTTTGTGGGTGCATCATCCCTGGTGTTTGTACGCAGATAACCTTCTTCCCTCATCTGAGAGATCCTTGGAGATGAGGAACCAAAAAAAGAAAAGAGTTTGGTGGAACAGAACACAAGACAGGGATTGGGAAACTTGAGTTATGATAATAATAACCAACATTTAAGCATTTATTTACATTATTTCATTTACTCTCGGCAACCTTTGAGCTAGACACGATCGACACGCCCATTTTGCGGATGTGAACACTGAGGCTAGAGAGGTTCACTCCGCCCAAGTTCTGGAAGCTCTTGAGTGATAGAGTCAGGGACTTGGCCCCAGGCAGTCTGACTTCAGAGGTTGCTGGCTCCTGGGACCCCGAAGGACTGCCCTCCTTGGAGGACAGGCCTGTGTGCTTCTGGTTCCAGTTCTCACAGGCTGCTCCATGTCCGGGCGGGGCGGGGCGGGTGGGGCGGGAGGGGGGGGTGCACTTGACTTCTCTGAGCCTCTTTCTCATCTCAACACAAGGGGTGTGGCTGAGATCGGTCACCGCCATTCCTAGGCGTGGTTGGTTTTACCAGCGAAACAGTTGTACCAGAAGAGGTGGGAACACTCAAGGATTCAAGTGAAATTTCTACCCTGTCCCTTGTACGTTGGGAAGATTTCTGCCGCCTCATTGGGTTTGATGGAATCCTCGATTCCAACTAAATTATGCTCTGGTGTATTTTCATTAAACCGTCTCCAAACTGATTTCTTAAAGATGCAAACCCTCCACACGGCGTGCTGTGTCTGGGCCCCCCACGGTCCACTCTGGGTGGGGGCGAAGCTGCTCGCGCAGCCTCATGGGCAGCGTTAATTGTGAGGTGCCACCAGAATGCGATGTGAGGGCATTAGCAGCAAGTACTTAATTGATTCTGCGGTCTTCACAAAAGAAGGTTAAAATTAGGCTTGTTTGTAAATGGTGTTTAAAGCGCTCCGTCCTGGGGATGAGTTGTAAAAACTAAGAGGAGGGCACGCGGGACAGGGCTCAATTTTCTTTTCAGGTTGTAGAATGAGCCGATCTCTCAACCAAGGGAAAAGGTCTTCCCATTTGAAGAGGCGGGAAGAGCGTAAGCTTTGGGTTGTAAACTTCACAGAAGCCTCTGCTTGTGCCGAGGTGAGCAGACCAGACTCTGGGATGACTGTGTAATCACATTAATGTGATAAATTAAAGGGCCTTGTGTTTTTTAAATTGTCAGGCAGAGCTGCGTTAGAGAAGGTACTGTTATAGATCAGTGTCAGGATAAGTGGGCTCCTGGAAACTGCTTTTGCTGACCTCACTCCTGGTGTAGATTCTGAAATGCTCAAACCAGTGATGAGCTTAAACCTGAGGCTGCGCCGTTTTCCGAGTGTGTGCTCGCCATCTGGCTCAGATGCCGGGACTAAGAGAAGCTCCCTGGATGAGCTTTCGCGCTTCTTTGAATTCTGACCATGTAACTTTCGGTGTCTCCAGGACGGGGTATAGAATTTGCAGGGCCTAGTGTAATGTAAAAAGGTGAGCCCCTTCTTAAAAATGATTAAGATTTTCAAAACTGGCACAGTAGAGCAGGAAACCCAGTGTGGCCGCTTGGAGCGCTGAGCCCTATGATGGGCGGTGGCCGCGCCTGGAGCCACCCCGGGTGTCCGTGTGGTGCTGCTGCTGGAGGGACCTGGTTTACGCCGATGGTGAGGGGCCCGGGCTGCAGCTGCAGCGCCTGAGGGCTCTGCCAGGGAGCCTGGCCCCGGCACGCTCTGGAGATACTTGCTGAGCTGCACCGGTCCACGGAGTGACCGTCCTGGTGGGCTGGTGGCATTTCCTGTGGCTTTCTCAGGTTCCACCAATCATGAACCTGGAAAAACCCTCCTTGGGGCTCTTTAGAATGAGGAGAGGGGAAAACCTGAATTCAGAGCCGTTCTGGATTGTGTGTGTGTGTGTGTATGTGTGCGTGCGTGCACATGTACGCGCGTGTATGTGTAAACGCAAAGTCCTAGTGACTTTTCACAGTATGAAACACTGACAAATGGCGATTATCCAGCCCCTGGTCATGGTTAAGGTGTGTTTCTGTTTGCATCCCGAGTCTCAGTCCCTGGAGGGGGGCAGCCCATCCCTTCTCGGCTTTTCGTCTCTGGGGTCCACTGCTTGGGCTCTGTCCTCCCAGCCGAGTGGAAGGCCCTCGGAGAGAGTCCAGGGTTTCAGGGCCACCGTAGGTCAGCCATCCCACTCATTTTCCTTCCAATCAGTGAAAGCCAGTGTGCAAAGTCGGAGCGGCGGGGGTAGGGATGGCACAGCGCATCTTGGCGAGGAAACCCGGTCCAGCGCCTGGAGCGTCCTCTGCAGTGAGGGTCTGCAGGGTCTGGAAGGTGACTCGGCTTCGTGTTGGATCTTTGGACTCTCCCAGCATGCTGAGCCGGGACTTGTACCTGCTCAGCAGGTGCTGAAACTCTTAGAAGCTGGCAAAACTCTTTCTTGCAAAGTGGAAAGTAGCATCCAGGGCTGGCGGCCAGAGAGGGGGCAGGTACAGTGGAGGGGAGCCAGGGCTTTTTGGGTTTTAAATTAGAACCCGAGATCCTGAGTGAGGATTACAGTTACTTTTCATGGTGGAGGACACTCTGCTCAGAACACAGAGGAGAGGTGCCCGGGTCCAGTCCATTCAGAACTGTCTCGGCGGGTTGGTACGGCACCCCCAGATTTTCCTCCTGTTGTGCTCAGTTTGCACAGAGGTCACTGGAGATGTGAGCTCACAAGGAGCCAGGACCCTGTGATCTCCGTTCGTTGTCACAAGTCAATGGGTTCAAATGGAGATGCGTCGCTGAGGAAAGCAAGCGAGCTCCGCCTTTGTACCTCCTGGTGGGGGTGGGAAGGGGGAGCAAATCAGGAGTGGCCACTGCTGCCCTGGGTGAGCCCGAGACCATGAGGGGGAGTCTGCAATGCACCTGGGTGTCTGGAATCGGGTCCTCCCATCTGAGGGAGCCTTCAGCCGGTGCTTGGTAAATAGCAAGTATAGCACTGTTACATGCAAGCAAAAGCTAGCTTTACTTACGTTCTCTGTTGAGACATCCACGGTCATTTTTATTTTGAAAAGAAAAATAATATGAATAAAACCCACAATATTTTTATTGCCTGGTGTGGGAGTCTGAGATAACTTAAATAATACATCTAGTATGTAGCTATTGGGGAAAAAATCTCAGTGCACAAACAAAAAAGAGAAATGTGAAAAGATGAAGGCGCCCGAACAGTCTCTCCCCTCTGCAGACATTGGGCTCTGTAATGGGCTCTGTAAGGGGCAGGGACTTTGTCTTGTCCTCTCCCCATACGCCAGGCCTAACACAGCCACACTGAGTAGAATCTGTCAATGATCAAGTGAACCAGGTACCAGATTCTTATTTGGGTGTGTGAGTTGGCATTGTTGGGAAATGGCCTCAAATGGATGGAAACTATAAAGATAGAAGAAAATAATGCTATCACGTGTGAGTCATCCTACCAGCTTTGAGAGGCAGGTGACGTGGTACTCATTTCCAGACAGGCAGATCGAGCTCAGAGAGGTTCGATGACTTGCCCAGGGTCGACCAGTTGGCAGTGGCTGGGCTTAGGTTCGATTCTAGGGCTTACCCTGTGACTGTAGTCCAGCCTTTCTGTGCTATGGGAGATGTCGAGAGGGAGAGAAATAACATTTATGGACGACCAGGTGTTTTAGATGCCTTAGTGTCCTGCTCAGTGAGTCCTAACCCATGGGGGGACACAGATGAAGAAATAAACACTGGTTGCTGGGGAGTAGGCGGTGGCTAAGATACGCCCAGGCCCTGCCCTCACGGAGCTTGGGTTCCAGTGGGTACACTAGGTGTAAACACTTGGTCAAATGATCATTTGATTTCTCTTGTGGTGAGTGTGACAAAGGGGAGACGGGGGTAGGTGTGGCGGGGAGCATGTGTGAGTGTGCTGGTGGGTGCACTGAACCAGTCTGGCCCAGGGTGCTGATAGTTGCTGCTGGAGAGTTGCAGGTAAGGAGGCTTGGCGGAGAGTGGAGCCCTGGGCCCGGGGCGGGCATCCTGGAAGGCCTCCTGGAGGGGCGGAATCTGCACACGTCCGTCACGGCAAGCCTGAGGGTGGAAGCCACATGGATCCCAGCGAGGGGGCCTGTAGTTCTCGCTCTTTAAGGTTCAGAATGTGTGGGATCCTCATTCAGGGAACCTGGATTGATCCCCCTTGACCCCCAGCAGTACATCCCTGTAGTCAGAGTGGCCCACACTTTTTAGCACCTCCAGTTCCCCCACTTCAAAGGGAGTTGGGCTTCCTCAGGGGACATTAGGGTTCCTGGGATTGATTTATTTTCTCTGTCGGGAGAGTTGAGAAATTCTAATGAAGTAACCCATTCCGAGGTTACAGTTTTCAATGTCCTTCCCTCCCTGAGGACACTGGCCCACTGGACGTGAAGTGGGAATCCCTGGGACCAGAGGGCAAGCTACCTCGCTGGGCGTGCAGTAGGAGGCTTGGGCCGGCTGTTATGGTGAGCTCTGCCCCGGGAAGTCTTCTGTGGAGAGAGACTAAAAGAATACACGAGAGAAACCCTTTTAAAGCCCCGTGTGAGACCTCACCCCGCCCAGTGTGTGCCTGGCCTGTCGGTGGCTGCCAAGCTGAGCAGGGCCCATAGTGTGGCCTGGGAGGGTTGGGCCTTGCAGCCTCCTGCCAAGTCTGTCCCTAGAGGAGTCATTTAAGACCCTGGAAACCCATCAGACCTGGCGACTGGAGGTCATTAGCTGTCTGACTGTGAGCTGGGTCATAAAATCAGCCCTAAGGGGTTATAAGCTCTGTTACCCAGCCTAAGATGCACGAACAGAGCAGGCTTTGGTGCCTCCGAAAGCAAGCGGGAGTTGATCTGATGGGAGAACATTCGCCTTCATGGTCAAGGTGAGAGGGCTAGACGGCCTTGGCACGTTCATGCTTGTGCTAAATTACCTCTGTGCCCTTTGCTTCTCTCTTGGTTTTTTATAGGGCAGAAACTTTACTCCACTGTTTTTTTTTTTTTTTTTTTCCTATGAATTCCTCTTTTTGTCCTTGGAGTGTAATATACATACATTAGAGAGCACCTACCATACCTGTACAGCTTGATGGATTTACATAAACAGAACTCACCTGTGCAACCAGCACCTAGGTCAAGTATACGAACAGCACCCCAGAACCTCCCTGGTTCCATTCTGCTCATTACCACCCCAAACCCCAGTCAGAAGAGACCACCATTCAGACCTCCTCGGGGTCAGCTGGTTTCTCCTGTTTTTTTTGTACTTTATATGAACAGAACCAAGCAGCGTGTTCTCTTTTGTGTGTGGCTTCTTGTGCTCGGCACCCCGTCGATGAAGTCCTTCCCAGGTGTTGCTTGCTCGTCGCCGTAGTTTGTTCATTTCCATAGCTCGGTTGTGGTATCCATTCAACTGTGGGTGGACACCGTGCAGTTTCCAGTTTTCGTCTTTAGGACTGACTTGTGCACTGAGCATTCATTCTAGTATGCGTCTCTGATAAGCATGCGGACGCATTTCTGTTGGGGCTCCTGCCTAGGAGTAGACGGCGTGGCCGGGGGTCCAAGACGGTTGGCGTTTCCTGATTGCCTGCGTGTTGATAACAACTCGGAACGCAGGGGTGCTGGTCTCCCTGTCACAGGCAGGAAGCTGAAGGGGAGGGGACTCATGCTGTCTCTCAGCACCGAACCCCACTGGGGCCAGCCCTGGCTGAGTTCTGGGGTATACGCTCCTGTCTCTGTCAGTTCCTAATTCACAACAATGGCCGTGGCTGGATAAGGGGACTTGGAAGGATGGAAAATCAGAGGCCATGAACTTGAGGCTTAAAAGTCCCGTGGGGTGATTGCCCACCCGCGTCTGTCCGTGGTGGAGGCAGTGAATCTGGGGCAGAGCCTGGAACCTGTGCTTCTCTCTAGTGCGCCGCAGAGTCGTCCATCAGTTTTGGGAAAACGTGACTTCCTGGTGCCTTTTGTTGGGAGGGGAAGGGAGAGGATAAGAAACGGTCCTTGTCCTTGGAGCTCGAGGTCCTGGAAGCCCTGTGTGGGGGGAC
Source organism: Eidolon dupreanum (assembly GCA_028627145.1). Taxonomy (NCBI): domain Eukaryota; kingdom Metazoa; phylum Chordata; class Mammalia; order Chiroptera; family Pteropodidae; genus Eidolon; species Eidolon dupreanum. The sequence continues at coordinate 3,136,060 of CM053506.1, forward strand.
TTGCTGTGACGAGGGAGAGGCTTTGTGTCTTCGCCGCCCAGGATGGCACCCACCAGGGGCCAGTGAACACTTAAAAAGTGACTAGTGACGACCAGGGAAATGAAACTTTAAATCGCATTTAATAGATTTCACTTAAAAACAGATACTCAGTCCAGTTGTTGGGAAACTTTTTGTTGGGATTAACTCGGGCAAGTAACTCTCCTTTTTGAGCCGTAAATTTTATAAAATCTAAATCCAGATCAGGTACTTCTGCTGAAAATTAGCATCCGATTGAGATGAGCTGTTAAGTGTAAAATGCACACTGGATTTTGAAGACTCAATGGGAAAAAAAAAAGTAGTATAAACCATTTCATTAGGAACCGTTATATTGAATTTGTGCTGAAATGATAGTATTGCGGATATATCAGGTTGAATAAAGTACATGAAAACAAACTTCATCTGGGAACACTTGAACTTGGGCGTGTGGCGCGCATTCTTTCTGTGGGCGCCACCGCTCTGAGAGTCTCCGTTCCTTGCTGGAATGGGAGCCAGAGTGCCGGGGAATTGGAGGGGATGACCGAAGCCCCTGTGTCCCCCGCAGTTTTGCTCTCCTGGGTGCAGGATTTCACACCTGGCCCTGTGCATGGCCTCGACAGCACCTGTCCAACGACGAGTCCTCGTGAGCTGTTTAGGGCTCTGCCCTTCCCCCATTCTCTCCAGATGGTGCTTTAGAATGAGCATCTGCTCCGATGCTCCACACTGGGGAGAAAACACTAGAACGTGCATGAGCATGTCTCACTCTGGACTGCATGGAAGGCACACGTGAGTGGGACAGGGCCAGCTACCGGTCGGGGTGAGAACTCTGCCTTGAATTTTAAATTTAATTTGATTTAATTGAAATCTGTACTCCGAAGGGATAGAGAGCCCTTCCCCCCCAGCCAAACACCAAGCTACAGAAATGTGGGCCCAGCAAGTGAATCGGGTTTCATTTCTGCCTCCAGCCTTGCACTCCCCGCATTTCTGGAGGGGCAGCGGAAGTCCCTGCAGAGAGTCTCGTGGAGGTGTGGCAGGTGACGACGCTCAGGTGAGCACATTAGTGTGTCGGCAGATACTCCTGTTTAAACAGCTCATTTTCACCCACGGCTCTTAGCCCATCCGACATATCATTATCTTCTTCGTGGGGTCCTGGATGCCCCCACTACTGGCCTACGAGCTCCGCCAGGCAGGGGCCTTGCTTAGTTCCCTGCTGGGTCCTTGCTACACTTGGGCCTGGCACACAGCAGGGGGTTCGTGGGCATCATTTGGAGCTTGCCGTCTTGATCTGAGGGTCAAGGATGGCCCTTGGGTGGGGGATTGACCTCCCTGAATTATGCCCGGTGGATAGGCCTTGGACTTGGGACGGTCAGACTCTGAGTCCACACTGTGCTTTAGTCTAAAACTCCAAGTGCGCGGTTTGTTTTTTTCTCCTTTTAAAAACGCTTTCTACTACCCATTGAGAAGAGAAGTCTTCCCTTCTGCACAGAGCTGTGCTCTACCAAGCGCTGTCTCACTATGGTCATTGGCTCCTGGCATCGTCCTGGGCGACATCTGCAATTTCCTGTCATCCCAGGAAACAGCTGGGGCCACGTGGCCAAAGTCAGACAGCTGTTGGGGGCACAGGGGAACTTGGACTTGGGGAACTCCCATCTTGGGGAGACTTCTTCACGCTTCTTATATCTCACATTTAATGTGACCTGATGCCCAAAGCCTCGTTGGTCAGCCCCAGGGGCGCAGGACATGGCAAAGCAGGGAGAAATCGGGGTCCTGACCTGCTCCCCACCTGCTCAGGACCAGCCGCTGAGTCCTGCAATGGCAGACAGTTCACGCCACCTCCACCCATTTCCATCCGTTCCACTCCGCACACGGGGTCGAAAACAGCAAGCTGTGAAGACTTCACAAGGCTCTTGCGTTTCCTGGCTGTGTTGCACATGGTCTGTGTGTGGCCTTGATTCGCACTTGTCGAATTCAGTTGAACCCAGTTCTCCCTACATTCGAGAGAGTGACAGGGCGCGGGGACTCAAACAGGACTCGGCGCGTGGCAGTTTGCACCTTCGCCGGGTCAAGCTCAGACTCTGCCTCCATGGAGGGGCCTCTGGGTCCCGATGCCGAGCCGGTGTCTGTGCGGGGACACACGACATCTCCCTTTCTCTGAGAGGCAGCATCTCCACCTCGACCTGTCGGGTCCCACTCACATCGGACTATACCTTAGGACAGAGAGGGATGCGCTCGTACCTGTTTGGATGCTTTCTGCCCAGCTTGGAGCCCCACATACCATCAGACCCAACGCTCTCACATAAGAATTATCCTGTTTTGATCGTTTGAAGTTTCGTTTCTTATGAAAACGGAATGCTTTGCCGTTATTCACAAGACAAGCTCTTATTTTAAAAATAACTGTTTCCTCTGTCTTTCTCATTTTTTTTGGTGTGCATGTGTTTAAAAGGGTATCGGAGCAGGTGACATGAAGGCAGAATTGTTTTATGAGATCATAGTGATTCTCATTACACAGACTTAGAAGACATTACAATGTATGTGTTTTGACCTTCTTTTCCTAGATTAGAATATGAAGGATTGATGGTTGTAGTGGGCAGGGAAGTAATTCATTTCTGAGGCCTTTTGGAGGGACAGCCTTCTAGAAGAGTCCCGAACGAAACACGGAACTGTGTGACACAGACCAGACCAGAGACATCTCTGATAGGTTGGCTAAGAACGGACCCAGGGAGCAGGTGAAAATAGGACTAATCGTAAGGATGGTGGCAAACATCGTAAGGACAGCTGCCGGCTCCCTGCTCGGCATTGTCCATGGATTAGTTCTGTCCCCATGCACTCCTGTTAGACTGGACAGTATTTTCGTCATCCCCATTTTCAGAGGGGGATAGAGGTGGGCGTGGGGTCAGGCTGTTTCGATGACCCATGTGCTCGTAGCCACCACCTTGCCCCTCCTCCCGAGGGGCCGGCCCAGGGGACCACTCTCCAGTGGAACCTGGTGTCTCCCACCCACGGGCTCTGCCTCAGACACCCGACGAAGTGAGACCTGGAGGCAGCTCGTCCCTGAGTTAGCCATATGCTCATTTTTTTGCTTCAGTTATTTCACTAATTGAGGCGAAGATTCTGTGAGTTTTGACATTAAGTATCTGGGTAATTGCCTCGATATATCATTTTTATTTTACGTGTTTAGATACAACCTTTAATGAAATTTGAAAGCTCAACTCTACTTGGGGAAATGAGACCATTTATATTTCTAACTTTGTTTGCCCGAAGACCTTGAAGGCTTAGCCTTCCGTTTTAAGCTTAATTGCCCAACACACACTATCCTCCAAGTGCCCTGTTTGTCGGACTTGAAAGTCAGCTGTGATTTGGGGCCGACTGGCTGACCTCCTCACCTGGAGAAAAACAGGTACCTGGGTTTGGTTGTGAGGTTCTGTTCTGGTGGCTCCATGGCCAACTGGACTGCAGGTCTTTGGAGAGCAGGACAGAAGTTTGCCCTCTGTTGTGTCCCTCCTCAACCCGATGACTGAACGGGTTGGTCTGAGCAAGTCGGGAAGATACCAGCAATTTCCCTGAATGATGTGAATGTAAATTACTGGCCAGAAAATATCCATAGAAGAGCATAACTAAGAGTTTCATGCTACTTTTGAAAAATGTTGCTAATTTCTCCTTTGAACTCCTCAAAGAGAATTATAAAGAGGCCGGAGGCATTCTGCTGGCAAGAGTCCCGGCCCATCGTTGCATCTCCTGGCCTCGGTGCAGAACGCGGTGTCTGGGTGCTGGCACGTCACTCCAGATCGGGGCCCGCGTGCCCAGCGATGCTCTGACGAGCCCGACCACTTACTCTGGGATGTGTGGACGGCTCCCCTGCTCCGGCCGCAAAGCCCCTTTCGGGCGGGTCAGTTTCTAGCGGGAATTGGGGTGGATGGAGCAGAAGGAGGAGGCTGGACCCATGGCATGTGCTCACAGCAGTCCTGCTGTTACCCATGGGCCCTGCATGGTCTCAGGAGGCTGTGGGGGCTGCAACAGGGGAACAGGAAGAGGTGGCCCAGAGGAGGATCTGACCCCTGCCCCTCTGGGACAGAGCGATGAGCAGGCCAGGTAGCGTTGCCTGCTCCTCTCCAAGTTAAAATGTCTCCATCTCGTTTTTTAAATGATAAAGTGAATGCTGTTGGCCGTTCCTAGGGAGAAGTGCCTTTGGGATTTGCTCATAGTCATTCACCAAGGTTTTACAACAGCAAAAAAGGGCGTGAAAACCTCAGAAACACTGAGTCAACTAAAGACCATCCCGCCAATATCGTACACTATTTTGCCATCAGAAGGTGAAAATAACCCTGATGTACAAACACTGAGAAAAAAGGTCAGCCCAGATTGCTCTGTGATGACGTAAACCTGCTTCTTTCAGCCAGTTTCACGAGAGGAAGGGGGTGAGACGCAGAAATGATGCGGAAGACAACAGGGCGAGTCCTGGCAGAGGTGGGGAGAGGGGCCCCTGGGTGTCAGCCCCAGGCCCCTGGGGTGCCGGCTGCAGAGGCCCTGGAGGCATCTGCTTCCTTCTCCCCATTTCTCCCGTCCCTTCTCCTGAACGGAGCTGGTCGCACTCAGAACCTTTCCAGCCCCAGCGTTGTATAATGCCACAGATCATTTTTAACCCCCAAATCTAGTTTCCCCTACCCATAAAAACCAGTAAAACCCTCATTAATTAAATGGAGGAGCTCATTGATTACAAAAGTAGTTGGAATTTTATCCCTTCTGAACTGTGGAAGAGAGGAGAAGTAGCTGAGGGGGCCAAAAAATAAAAAATAAATAAATAAATAAATAAAAAATAAAAGGGAGAGAGAGAAGAAAAAAAGGAGAAAGGTAATTTGGATTTTTAGTTGACTCTGAATACTTGATGTTTTTGAAACATTTCCAAATTCCCTTTACAGGAAAGGAATGAGCATGATCCAAAAGAGGGAAGGATTTTTTTTTTCTCTTCTCTTTTGTCGTGAACTCGGTCTTGAAGAGCTGTGTCACCTTGACTGAGTCCTTCAGAAATTTGCTTGAAAGGGTTATAAGAACTGAAAATGGGTAAAAACAAAACCAAACCAAAACCAAAACTTCTGGCCACAGATAAGAATCATATAATTAGCTAAGACGTATCATTTCGGTGTTTTCTTAACCAGGGGAGCTAATTTAGAAGGGAGGGGAGGGTGCTCCAGAGGTTGCCGGCAGGTGATGCAGTCAGAGGCCCTGAGTTTCTGCTCTGGCAGGACTGGGGTGGGGGACGGCTCTCTGGGGGGTGTCAGGGACCCGAGGCCAGTGGACCCAGGCCAGCCCACCAAGTTGTCGCATGGTGGAAGCCAGTGCCAGCTGCAGGCTCAAGAGGTACCAGGAAATGGGTTTTCAGTGACACTGGTACTAATCTTAGAGAGGTGGAATTTAAAATTCTATTTTAAATGCCCCCCCTCCCCTACAAAAACCCAACTCATTGCAGATTCTCTGTTTATGACTGTACTGTGTTTGCATATGTGTCACCTGCCTCCTGTCTTCCTTTCTGATTTTCTTCCTTCGGAAAATATTTGTGAAAGGGAACAAAAGAGACGCTCTTGCCTTCGCGGAACTGATGGCCCCGTTGTGAAGGCAGAGGCCCGTCCGACAGGCACACGCAAAGATGAAAAACGGAAGGGGTTCAATGGAGGAGGGGGCCTGACTTGGGCTGGGGGTTTTCTGGGGACCCCTTGGCCAACCTCTGAAGGGCAAGCAAGAGTTCTTGGGTCAGGCGGGCTAGTGGTGTTAGGGACAGGCAGATGGAGACACAGACAGACGCTGAGGCAGTGGGGGAGGGACAGCCAGAGAGGGGCGTAGCGGGCCACCGGGCACGGTTTCATTTCCTGCTTCATCGTCATGCAGCACTACTTCAAGGGATGGCGAATGCCCATTGACATCCCTGTGGCTGACTAGCCACACGGTTGGTGTGGTTGTTTCCGGATCTTGTGGTGTCCCCTGGGCCGTAAGTGCCACCACATCAGGTATGTTCCTGCTCTGCTCATCATGCCTCCCGTGGGCTCCAAGTCAGTGCTCATTTGGAGGCTCCACAGCGTCCACCGGGCCTTTGGGAGGATGGGGAAGGCATCATGCAAGTGTTTGCGTTTTGTTGGGAGAAACTCTTACTGACTCTGAGCTGACTTTAGCTCTGAACGACTGAGTGCTTTGGCCAAAGGTTTATTTATTTATTTTTAAAAAGACCGGAGCAGTTTTTGACAGAAGTCAGCTATAAAGACTTTTTAAGAGTCATTTTTTAAAAAACACTTTGAGACTTTTTTAGCCTAGGAGGAAGTCTGCTCTCTGCAAAGAAGTCCTGACCTTCATAATGAGGCCTGAATGCTTTCAAGATCTTTTTGAAAAACATCCCACTTTTTTTGTGGTTAATTCCAAGAGGAATTTTACTTGTTTACTTGCAGCTCAGCTGTCTAATTTTATACCGTATGTCGCTCGTCTGCTGTCCCCACTCCATGTTACCTAGTTGCAAAACGGGACTTTTTGTCCTGGGCCAGCAGCAGCCCCTGCTCAGCGAGCTGAGTGTGGATGGTGTAGTTTCAGCAGCGTCTTATCCGTCTTATCTGACTCCAGGACACGGAGGAGGCGTTCTTGGAGAACGTTCCTTTGTTACAATATTTATTGAGCGTCCACCTCTTCAGCTTCAAGTATTAAAACTCGAAGAGATGTTTTGAAAAAAGCAATCCTATGCCACCAAACGCTTTCAGAAGTGTCTCTACTTGCTGGAGGAAGTTCAAGAATCTCTTTTTCCATAGACCGGCCCTGTCCCAGGTCAGCACGTTGGTGAAGCATCTATAAATAAACACTTGCTTGACCTGTTTATTTTAGAGGTTGGGAATCTGGATTTCAGATTTGAGTGAGGTTATCAGAAACTGGGGCTTTTTTTTCTACAAGTCTAAAGGAGGGTTTGAAACTACCGTTTTTAAAAATCAGTTTCTTCTCTGGGTCTCTCCTGCCATCCGAAGAGCAGCCCTTGGCTGCGAGCATCCCAGCGGCACCGGGGTCTGCCTCGCCACGTCGCCATGGGGAAGGGCTCCTCTCCCGGCCTCTTTCAGTCCGTCTCGTTCAGACTTCGCCAGCATGGAGCCTTTGCAACTCCCCTTCTTCCTGCCTCGCATCCCGCCCCGGCTGGTCTTCGTTTGCCAGGCCAGAGTCCCTCCTGCTGAGCTGGCAGCGGGAGGGAGAGAAAGGAGAGACGTGAGGACGGCGGTGGTGGCTTGGTTGCCGTTTGCTGAGCACTTGGAAGTGGCAGGCGCCACACCAACACGCCGCACGGACAATGCCGTTTGATCCTCCCAGCTCCTGTGCCGTTGCCACCGCCATCGTCCCCACTTTGCACAGGCGCAAACCGAGGTGCAGAGAGGGACAGCTTGCCCGAGGGCGCACCGCGACCGGACGGGCGTGTTCGTGTCCACGCACTTCTGGGGTTCGGTTTTTTTACCTTTGTTCTCTCCACGAGGGGCGTGTCCTGCCCATTCCCACGCAGGCACAGCCGTGTGGAAGGCCGTCCTGGGTCATCGCCGTCGAAGGCTCGCTTGGCATCGGCAGACCGTCACGAGATACCGTTCTCCGGAGTCCCTCTGTCCCTTTGCTCCCTGTCCCTCGGTGTCTTCTGGACATGCGTGCGGCCACTCTGGAGAATTCCGTGGTCTGCCCGGGGTTTCCACGGTGGTGGCCGGGAGGGCAGGGCTCACTCCCAGGCGTGTCATTCTTAGTTAAGTGGGAATTGGACTTTTTTTTTTTTTTTTTAGTGGCAGTTGAGCATGATAGTATGGTGGGCAGATGTTAGTGATGAAAAGAGGGCTGGAAGAGCGGAGGGGCGACGTGAGGTTTTGGTGTCACTTCCGTGTGGCGCTTCGCACACAGGCGTCTAGTGTAGTCATTCTTGCTTTGTGTAGCCTGTGGCCTCGTCGCCACCCCCCCCCCGCCCCCCATGCCACCTGATCTGGGGAGGGCGGCAAGAGGACGTGAATTTTCAACAGATGAGGGAACCGAGAGCCAGCGATGGGTCAGTCCGTTTTCTGTTTTCTATTTGCCACACCTGTTAAGTCAACATTTCTTATTACTTCATCTTTGTTGCCTCGGTAGTTACAAAAGTAATAACTTGTTCTGTGTAAGTCAAATTGGAAGCAAGAAGGAAATGTAGGGATGGAGAACGAATCCTACTGGAAAGCGTGTGATGTGCAGTGTACCTGTGGGTCCTGCCCTCCCCGCCCTGAGGGGTAGGTTGGGCTTCAGCCTGTGTTTAAATCCAGCTCTGCCACTTACTCAGGCCGGTTCATTGCTCAGAGCCTCGGTTTTCTTACCTGCAAAATGGAGCAATTATAGCTACCTTTAGCACTGCCTCAGAGTCGGAGTAGCATAAGCACCTGCTACAGTACAGGTGTCCGGTTCCTGTTAGTTCTCTCCCCGCTGCCCTATACTGGCTGCTGCTTAAACTCGCCTCCAGGGTACCCTGAGGGCAGAAGATAATAAATTCCCATGCTGGCCGGAAGCAGAAGCAGCTGGCAGCCAGGAAGGGAAGCTGAAACTCTGCAGATTTTGTATCACTCAGTGATGTATCTGAGTATAACAGTGTTTCAGATGTTTAAATATTTTAAACAGCATGGAAGCTTCAAATTGTCTTGTAGCATCCTGTAGCTCCTGGCACAGCTCTGCACACTCGAGGGGACTGGCACACCTCTTCCTAGCTCTGGGAGGGTAGCACACCTCCACACACCATGGGGGTTCACACTCCCAGGCTGGGGGTGGCGATGGAGGAGTAGTCCTTGCCTCTTGCTGTAGTTTGTTAGGGCCAGGCCTGTCTGTGGGCAGACAGTGACCATTCACTGACTGCAGGCGACACTCTGGAGAAATCCCACTCTACCTTCTTCTAAAACCCTCCAGACGACATTGAAATTCAGTGAGATTGCTCACTCTCTCCATCGAAAAGGAATAAATTCCAAAGAAATGTTTTCAGGAGATTCTTGTTCAAGGGTTAACCAGATTCTTATTTTGCTTATCTTTGGAAATAAAACAATGTTTAGACTATTCAGATCAGCAAGGCCATCTGGTGGGGAGTACACAGCTGCTCCCCATTCAATTGTGCTGCCTTTAATTTATTCATTGTAGGGTGTCCTTGTACATCTGCAGAATCATTATTCACGGTTGGTTTTGAACATGTGAGCTACGTGTCTGTGCATGGCCTCTCTTCCTTGCTCGTCCTGAAGGGCTTTTGGCTTGGGCTTCTTCTGTCGTTCGCCAACCTTTGTGTTCTTCCTGAAGTCTTGTCCCAGTGGGAGGAAGGGATCCGGGGACCTAGGGTGGGACAAAGCCACCCTGCTCCTTTTGGCTCTAATATGTATCCTCTGTGCATTATACTCAGAGCCTCTTCTTTTCATTCATTTTCCTGATTGTGTTAAGGAGAAAGTTGTTGGAAGGCAACTAGAATCTACTTCTCATCTTTGTGGTCTAGCTGCACAAGAGAAAAAATGACCCTCAGTCTGAAATTCTGTCACTTTTTCCTGGTAGTTAAGGCTTGTTATTGCAGATGTTTGAACCCTGGAAAGCACGCAAAAAGAATGAGAACAGACTTTGTCACATGCCTGGGTTCCCGAGATCACTGGACCTTGTGATGATGAGTCTACTTTGAGAAGAGAATGAAGGTCGAAGTGGCAAGGGGGTTCGCCTGAAGTTATGTGGCTGGTTAAGGGGTGTGGTGGATACTCTGCCCAGGCCTCTGGATCCTCAGGCCCGAGCTCTCTCCTGGGCTCTTAAGTCTCATGGGGAAGCAGGTGTATGGCATTACATTCTCTGGGCCACTCTTCCCCCACCTGTAAAGTGGGAATACTAATTGTGCTTGCCTCTTAGATTATCATGACATATCAACAGGGCACTCCATATAAACCCCAGCCTTGTGTCTGGACGCAAGGAGGCCCTCAATAAATGTTAGCTCATGTCACTTTTATTGTGGTTGTCACTAAGTGGCAAGAGTCCCGTTCTGGGTATCTGCTGGCAGTTCGCTTCTTTAATCGTTAGCTTAGAAACTATTTGGCGAGCGCCCGCCCCATGCCAGGCACAGCAGTATACAAGCTTGAGGGCAAATGTGGCACCTACACTGGTGTGAATTCAGGGCTGAGCATCCCTGACCTTTGTAGAATCACCAGACTCCAGCCGTGCCTCCTCGCCTGGGAGACGGGGCGGCCCGTGGGCCGGGCGGAGGCTGACTTGGCTGCTGTTTTGAGTCTCGTGTTCTGAGCAGGTTTTTTCCCAGAGCTGCCATCTTACACGATGGCCCAAGAAAAAGGTCACAGGCTTTACAGCCGGTCGGATCTGGGTGTGGATTTCAGCCCCATCACCGGCAAAGAGGGGCTCTGTGCAGGTTTTAACCCTGCTGTGCCTCAGTTTCTCACATATACCTTAAGGATCTCAGGGCTGACCTCACAGGGCTGTCATCAAGAAGGGACCTCTCATGTGGTCTGTAAGTGGCAGGTGCCAAGTGATTGCCATCACTGTCTCTGGGGCCACTTAAAACCTTAAACCGGGCCATGTCTGTGAAGTGTGCATCCTAGTCTGCACAAAGAGTGATACTTAATTTTTAATTTCCAGTGTCTCACAACAGACTGAGCATTGCTTCCTCAAAATGCTTTACATTATGTCACTGTCACCGCTTCCTTGCCAAGAGCCGTTTCGGTGGGCGTGTTTCACAGCGAACCGTGTAGCTCGCCTCGAGTAGGTTCTTGTCCTAATGGAAAACCGTCGTCACTCGCTAGACAAGCTTGAGTGGAAAATCTAGCCCCGAAATCTAGCACGTATTTAAATCACTCCTGGAAATAATAAAATGAGTGTGCAGAAGTAATTTCTCCTCCAGTTGGTCTCAGAAAAAGAAAATTGTTAACTGTGTCACAAAGAACTGTGGAGTCTTTTGTGCACATTGAAATCATGGAGTGACAACTGCGGCGTGAACGTATTCATCGTCTCTCGTCCACCTGCTCCTCTGCTGAGACTTGGTCATTTGTGCACTTCAGGGAGACACGGCCTCGGGCCGTGTTTCGTCCACATGCCGGGCGGCTGTGCAGGGTAGCTGGAGCGGATCACCCTGTTGGAAAGTGACCTGTCACAGGGACTGTGACAAAGATCCCTCACCCCCCTCTGCCCCTCGGGTGCTGGAGGTCTTGCGTGCGGTTAGTGGCCACTGCTGTTAACGACGATGCGTCTTCAGCTCCGGGAACCTGGTTCTTCCGGGGTCTGCCGATTCTCAGGGGCGCGTGGGCCTTGGGGCTGTCCTGGAAATAGGATACAGAATCCTGAGTGTGGGCTTTTTTCTGGAGTCTCTGGAGACCTTGTTCTGGAGCTCAGTGGTATGTTCCAGAAGGCCTGAAATGCGTTTTTCATATTTGAAACTTCAGCAAGCACAGTGCCCTGCACACAGTGGGTGCTCGGACATCTTCGGGCTGTGGGCTTCTAGAAAGGAGAAAACACCGTGTGTTTTTTGGCTTAATCGTCTAGCTGTTTTTCTCTGCCCAGCATAGAGCGAGTACCGCACCAGCTTTTCAGCGCTCGTGGAAGACCCTGGCCTCTGAGCGGCTCTGGGTGACGTGACGGGTGACGACGATGGGTTTTTGTTAGGGAGACGTTGTGCCACGTGTGTCAGGGCTGAGAGGTGGTCCCAGCTCGTGTTTTACCTACAAAGACACAGGGTTGGGATCTCTGCGCCGGGGCCACACGCCGTGGTTGCAATGGAAGCGACCACCTCTGCCATCCAGAGCCAGGCTTGTCCCTCTGCTCTCTGCAAGAGCAAAAGAGGGTGGGGGGTGCGCCGGCCCCTGCGTCCTGCGTGTCGGGCCCAGCCCGTTCCCCGTGCGGGCTCAGCTTCCACGTTTCGTTAGCTGACGCGTGGAGCAGCCCCGCTTCCGTCCTTGCCCCCGCCTCTCCAGCCCTCCGTTGCCTTCTTCCCGCCCTACACTGGGCAACAGGTGAGCCTCTGCAGACCCTGTCCCTGTCCCGGTGCTGTCCCTGTCCCCCATCACACTTCGCAGCTGGAGGAGACACTCCCAAGTGCTACAGAGGGTCTGAGCTGAGACGGTTTAAGACTCAGAGCTCCAGCCCGACTAGGCAATCGGAGGAGGTGCTTGTGGCCTCTTGCCCTGCCCGCTTCCCGTGTGCTTCCTGGGGCTCCCTGCCCTGTATCTCTGGGAGACACTGCAGATCATTCTTAAGCAGGGATTTCTGCAGGGATGGGAAGGGGCTGGGATGAACGGCCAGACTGCTGGGGTGGTGGGGTAGCGGTTAGGATGGGCTCCCCCATTGATGAGGTGTGGGAGGACATCGGGATCAGGACGTGGGTGTTTATAATGAGCGGTGTGTCTTTGGGGAGCCCAGGACAGCACTGGGCCCCACTTTCCTTATCTGTAAAATGCAGGGCTGGATGAGCAAGTACCTGCCAGTTTGATTCACTGGGGCCTACCCAGGTGTCCACCTGGGCCCTGGCTGCCCACCATCACTTTTGAGGTGTTCTAGATATTTCAAAGTGTGAAGCCCTCTGCCGTAGAAGTCTCCATGAGTTTTTTTTTTTCTGCTGTCTCTTTCCTCCCATTGTAAAGAAGTGGCTCAGCTCTGATCGTTAGTTAGGCCTTGGGGGACGGATACTGACCCTGGAAAATTGGCCTGCCCTGGTAAGCTGAAACACGTTCTGGATGGATGATCATTCTGAAGGGGCTAAGCTTTTCCCGAGTTGCACCCACAGCTGTCCCAGGCTCTTCAGGGCTCCCCATCCTGGTTACCGAGGCACCCAAATGATCCCAGTCGGCTCTGCTTTCTACACTTTTATTTCTACTATAAAACTTGACTCTTACTTCTTGCGCCTGTGAACCTACCCTTAGCTGCCACCTTCCTCTTCTCGTTCATTACTTCAGATTATTTGCAGACAGGAAAATTGGACACCTGTCTCTAGAATTATACACACACTGAAGCAAGTAGGCCAGGAGTGAGGGCCCGAGGGCCTCTCCTATAATAATGCAAAGAACACTTGTCATTCACTGAGGCTCGCTCTCTGCGGATGCCGTGGTAAGCATTTTGTATATATTATCTCATTTCCTCCTTGCATCCTTGCTGGCCAACAAAGACAGTTTTATTTCCATTTACAGATGAGGAAATAAAGTCACGGAATGGTTACGTTGGCTACCTGCGATTGTAAAGCTGGTTCCCTAGGCGAGATGCAAAGGAAGCTGTATATTGTGGACATTTAATCTCAGCGAAAATGCCTAATTTTTTATGGAATAAGATAATAGTTTAGGATATATTTTCTATGTTTCTAATACACTTATGAGACAAAACTTGAATGCGATGTCTTGGTCATCAAGAACTGTGAAATCTGGCAAGGATGCCATATGCGGCAGGCTGCAGGAAGGGCTTGCTCAAGGAGAAGGAGTACGGAAGACATTATAAGGAGTCTAAACAGAGGCAGGAAGGAGGCCTGGCCTTTTCATCAGGAAGTGCGGCGAATGGGGTCCTTTGTCCAAATAATGAAAACCTAGCAGCTGTGGTTGTCACAGACACACATTTTGCCAGAAAAGAACCTGCTGTGTGACATTTGGGCAGTTACATCTTGATTTGGGAAGTGCTGTCGTCTGTGTTCAGGCCTTATTTAGGCATGTCTGCTTCTGGCGTTAGCCGAGGGCTTCTTTAGGGCCAGAGCACTGATTCTGTGGATCTTCCGGGTCTTTGGGTGAATCGCTTCGGCCTGAATCGCTCGTGATTCACTTTGCTCATATAAATATGTTTTTGGAACTCTTAAACGGACAAGTATGCTGGTTTAACTTAGTAACATCTATTGTTTGTAACTTGTAGAGAGACTGTATGCATTAGCTTTTATCACATAACAAAACACCCCGAAACTCGGTGACTTGAAACAGCAACCATTCTTATTTCTCACGTGTCTGCAGAGATTGCCTGCTCCAGGCCAGGCTCGGCCAGGTGGCTCAGCTCCACGTGCCTGTCAGCCGCCTGTTCTTCCCAAGGCGATGGCAGAGGTACGGACGGCAAGCAGTACACACGACATGTCATAAGGCCTGGGCCAGGGACTGGCGCGTTATCACTTCTGTCTCATCCTTTTGGCCAAAGCGAGTCTCCAAACTTAAAGGGAGGAGTGAAGAAATGGGTTTCATTCCATTAACTGAATGAACTGTGGTTAAGGGTGTGAGTACAGGGAGGGATCATAAGTTGAAACCAATAATACAACCTACTGTAAATGTTAATGAACTGCTACTTATCAAATACAGCCAGTACTGTCTGTATGTAACAATAGCGAGCATCTGTTTAGCACCTGCTATGGGCCAGACACTCTTTTAAGCACTTTACACAGATCGGTTCACTCAGTGCTCATAGGTCCTATGGTTATTTCCCATTTACATCCAAGGAAACGGGAGGACAGAGGGTTAGCAACTTGCTCAAGGTCAAGTTGGGCTCCAGCACCCAAGCTCCAGTGCCGTATGTGATCTGTCACCGTCAGGGACTTCTTTTGAGAACAGAGGCCCAGGTCACTTGACTAAGGTCACTAGGTGGACATGACTTTAGCGTCCTGGCCTACATGACTGCTAACTGTATCCTTTCCACTATGCCGTAGGCCCGCGAGTGTTTATTCTGTTTATCGACTGAATTGTGATCAAGAGCATAAAACTCCAAGGTATAAGATTGAATCCGATAATCTATTGTTTGTACAGAACTCTCCAGTCTTGTTCGCTTTCTTAGTCTGAGCAACAATCTTATGATATCTTTGAGCTAAATGTGAAAAATGTTTCTTCCTCCGCTTGTTGATTAATATTCCTTGGAAAAATGGATTTCCATATACATAGCCCAAAGAAAACTGTGGGCAGTTAGACATACTAATCAGAAGAGGGCTTTGTGTTTTAGAAAAGGTTAATTAAAATCCATCGAATTTTTTTCTCTAAAACATTAAAGTAAAATAATGTTATTAGCTATATTTTCCTCTCTCTTCCCAGAGGGCAGATGTAAATGTTCTACCTAAATGAAGCCGTTTATTTAAATCTATCCAGATTTCTTTTGAAATTTCATACATCTTTCTTCTGCTGTATCAGCTTATAGCTACAATAATTTAATAAGTTTTTCCTAGGGTGAAATTGGATGCCCTTTATCGATCTTACACTGAGGGGGCATTCAATTACTTAATTTAAAGTGCTATTTCTGCGTCTCTCAATTACGATTTTGTTATAAATGGCTTGCTAATGATGCTTGGGGTGCATAGGTTAATAGGGGGCATCCTAGCCAGGGCCGGGTAATTGAACGTTTTCTATTTTGGGGCCAGTTATCTGATTTCTCACGGTGCTACCGGTTCCCACAGCTGCAGGCTGCATTCACAGGGCACAGCGCCGAGCCCGGGCTGAGAAGCGACCTCACTGAAATGCATACCTGGGACTTAGGTCTGATACCTGAGTGGGAGGCCAAGGGTCCTGTCTAACCGAGTCCACCGGCACCAAGGTGTGGGCGTTCCAGACGGGTGAAGTGTAAGGGGCATGTGGTGCTCATTTTTTAAGGAAGAACAACCTTAGTGTTAGGTTTCTTGGGGAAATGTGCGGCGTGTGGGAAAGGCCAGTTCGGGCGGCCTGTTTTCTTTTCAATGCAGTCAGGTCGATTTGACTTTTCTTCACTGAGTTATGCTGGTTAATAGTTATACACGTTGTAAGGATCCTTTTTGCACTTGGACAAATCCTAGCGCTGACTCTGGCCTTCTAGGCCCTGTGGAGTCTGGTCCCTGCCTCCTCCCCCATCTGTTCCCCAGGCCCTGCCTGTCCTGCAAAGCCTTTAATCTCCAGGTTCTCTTCTTCGCTGGGTCGTTACTTCTCCAGGTCCCCACACGGCTGGCTTCCTTGTTGTCATTCAGGTGTCCCTCCCAAAGCTAGGTCTTCCCTGGCCTTTCTGTCTGCTGTACCTCCTGTTCCTCTCAGGCGGCTGTTCTTACTGCGGGGCGAAGGTCGGGGGGTGCTGCTCAACACCCCACAGCGCACAGGGCAGCCCTGACAGCAAAGAGTTATCCAGCCCTTGCGCCGTGTGGCGAACCTCCGTTCTAATGGTTTTCTTGTATTCTTTCTTGTTTTCTTCATTGCCTTTATTGGCATTTAAGGTAATGATCTTATTCATGTGTGACTTTTTTATTGTCTGTTGCCCCGGAACCCCAACGTCCCGGTGGAGTGCGAGCTCCAGGTGGGAACAGGCCTGCCGTGGTCCCCCCCGTGCCACTCCTGTCCAGTTGGACAAGAGTTGGTCTGGAAGCCTTGGCGCTCCTCGGTCCACACTTACCAGGGTGGGTGCCCAGCCACATGTTCACCTGGTCATATGACTGTTACTTTTAATCAGTGTTATCAAGGTATATTTTACTAGACACTAGCCATGTGTTTTGGTAAAATTTGTAAACGTTAGTTTTGTATTGTTTTCAAAGAGGGCCCCCCCCACCCCAGGGTGTTTTCCCACACCGACAAATTCTCCACCTCTCCAGACACTAGCTGCGTATCCTATAACTCAATTCGGTTCTGACACAAACTACCCAGAGTCAGGACAGACCTGCAGGTTTAGGGGCTCAGTCCCCAAAGATGGCCCCCACTTCAGATGTGCAAGTATCGGGTCCCCAGGCTTCCCACTTCTGTCTGACTTGACTACAAATGTCAAGGTTCCCACTACATCCTTCTCAAGTTCAATAACTTGCTGGAAAGACATGTAGGACTCAGGAAAGTGCCTTACTTACTGTCACCAGTTCATTCTAAAGGACATGGCTCAGGAACGGCCTGATGGAAGAGATGCATGGGGCCAGGTGTGCGGGGAGGGGCCCAGAGCTTCCATGCTGTCTCTGGGGATCCACCCCCACCAGCACCCTCATGTTCACCCACTAGCAAGCTCTCCGGATCCTGTCAGCTGGAGATCTCTATGGAGGTTCCGTTACATAGTCGTGATTGATGAAACCATTGGTGATTAACTCAATCTGCGGCTTCTCTTCTCTCCTCGGAGGGTGAAAGTTCCAAGCTTCTCATCAAGACTCGATTTTCTGGTGACCAGCCACATCTCAAAGCTATCTGAGGCCCGCCAAGAGTCACCTCATTAGTTTAAACTAAAGTGTGGTTGAAAGGGGCTTCTTATGAATAACAATCTATCACTCAGAAAATCCCAAGGCTTCTAGAAGCTATGTGCCAGGAACTGGGGAAAAAGACCAAATATTAATTTTTTGTTATATCACCCTCCAACACCTTGTTCTGGCTCCAGGCCCCCACACCTGGACTTGTGTCTTCAGCAGGCATCTGGTGAATGACAGGACGAATGAATGAATGAATTATAAGAGCTGATATGACACCGTGTCTGAGTGTTTTTTAAGGCTCCTGAGGCATCTGGAATTGTCTCTCCAGTCCTCCGCTCCCCGTTTTATGTTTGAGCAGCAGGCTGTGGAGAGGGTGGGCACAGCCTGCCGTGGGGACAGACGCTCTGGCTGACCAGTCCCAGAGCCTTGCCGTGGACACTGTCAGCTTCTCCATCAACCCAGGGATATTTATTTACTTTATTTGAAATGAGAAACCTTTGTTCTTGATTAGGAATGTTTGGCCCATTCTGTTGGGTCCAGATTTTGTACATTCTTGTCTTGGAGCATCAAAGACCTTTTTTTTTTTTTTTTAAATGTAATTAGGGTTTCCACAGCCAGAGAGACAGAGGATGGGAACTGGTATCCCACTGGGATCCTGGTTGGAGCCTTGTTGTTCAAGTGTAAAACGATGTTTCCTTGTCAACGCCAGGAGCTCGCCTATTGTTTCTTTGGTTTGGAAGAATCATTTGTACCAAGAGATGGGTCAGGGGTGGTTGACAAGTTCAGAACGTTGGTTTGAGCCTTGAGGTTCTGGTGTGCCCATACAGCTGCTCTCGGGGACGAAGGGGCAGCAGGGCCTGAGATGTCGCTGGTGCCAGTTTGCTCCCCCAGCCTCCACTCCTCCGTTCTCGGAACTGCCCTGGCCCACGCCTCAGCCTTCACCGACAGGCATTTCTTAAGCTGGTTCCTTGAGACCTCAGTGAGAATTTGGTGGCCAATCACATTTTGGAAATGTTGCGTATTATCTTTCTCTCCTGTGGATTCACAGGGCTAATTAGCATATTAAAGGTCCTGAAAAGTCCTGTTGTAAAGAAGTCTGGGTAATTTTGTCCATTTCCCTTTTTCTCCCAGTAAGTTAAGCACAGGACACTTATCGACAATATACAGGACATTGTGTAGAAGATATTTAAGGAAACGCTGCTTAGCTATTTCTTGGTCAACAGATTTTGATAAAACATGGGCCTTTTGGTCCAAGGGAAGGGAACATTTCTGTTAGTGGGTTTTGATTGTTCAGCCCTTCAGCCAACATGAGAAGGCTTTTAATGTAGGGTTAGTTAATACCACCTTCTCTGGGGCAGTAAGGATTGTTTGAGGGGTTTCCCACCCTTGGGTAAGGGTGCTAAGGAAAAACCATGTGATGAGATCTCCCATCTTTTATTCCATTTCAGATGTTCTTGGCATTCACTGACAATTAAAAATCATGGTAGTAATAATAGTCATCGATGATGCTAATGTTATTGTTATCCACCTTTTAGGCGATGCTAAATATGTGTAGACATCATGCAAACTCTTTACATGCAGTGGTTTAATACTTTTATAAACTTATACGGGAGGTTCTCTTATCCTAATTTTACTGGTGAGGAAACCAGAGCTTAGAGAGTTTATATGGTTTGCTCAAGGTCATGTAGCTAGTAAGAGGTGGTCAGTCACTGCTGGAAACTAAGTGGATCTCCTTTTTAGCAATTCTTACAACTCCAAAGACGTGTCATCCAGGCAACAATACGTTTTATAACCACAGGACTTTATTAATGGATTTTTAAGAATCTTGTTTTCCCCAAGATGATGAAAGTGAAAAATTATTTCAGGTCTGAAGTGTTATGTTACTCAGGGGAATATTGCATATTGGATTTAATTGCTTAATAACTTAGACCCAAATGATATTTTACATGATATGCTCTGCTGAAGGAGAGAATCATTTCAGTGTTTCTAAGTTTTCATTAACTTTTGCTTCCTAAACTGATAATAAAGGTTAGCTCTAGGTAAGAGACTGTTGGTGCTATTGAGAGAGAAAACAACATTACTTCCTCTGCCTGCTCCCACCCTAACTATCCTCCTTCTTGAATTTTTCATTGACTTAAAAGCACTGATTTGAAATCATCCCTCAAGTTCATAGTCTGCGGCCATGCATCAATCCGAGAATGATTGCAAAGTCCTGACAGTGTGGGATCCAGTAATTTTGCCCCATCAGGTAGAGGCATTAGAAGACATGTGAGTTGTGGAAAATATGAGGTGTTTGACATGGTGCCGGTGCTGCTGGTGTTGGGGCCACATTTGGTGGCAAAGATCGAACCCCAAAGCCAAGCACCAAGGCCCAGAAACCTCTCCCTTACTTCTATATGGTTTTCTACGACTTGCTTATGACCAAGCAGGCTTGGCTGAAACTTCAAAATCCTCTCTTTGGAAGATGGCCCTTGGGTTATAGCTATTATTACATAATGTCATAAAACCTCTTTTCTTTGTTGTTTAGGTAATCTGACATTTTAAAGATTCTGCTCCCCCTGAAGAGGAAACATTTCAAAGGAACATGGGATGTAGAAGAAGAAATTTCCATGGGCATCTCCATGGATGATGTGCCAGTCCATTCCTCACTGAGACCATGATATCTGCCAACCTCTTGGGTGTTTCCACGTTCTCCGGTGAGAATTCTTCCACTTCGTTTTGTACCATGGGAAAAACCTGAAGGACTGGTGGGATTGCTCCTGAACTTGTGGCTTTTCCAGTGGTCGCAGTGGTGCTGACAGAACATGACGATAGGGTGTCACTTCCTTGAGTTGTCTTTCAGAGTTGAACCAAAGAACGCCCTTCCTCGTTCTTGCGTGTTTTGGCACCTGCTCATTTTTATGGTTGCGGCTGCTTGTGCCTTCCGATCATCTTATGTACTCACAAGACGTCATTAAAGTTTCGCAGCACAATCTGCATGCCCCTGACTCCTTGCCCATGGCTCGGCGGGCCGGCCATCCACGGGTATTACCATGAGGCACTGTGTTAACTGCTGCATACAGTTGTCACCCGACGACACACACAAACAGCAAATCGGCTGCCAGGGAGGCCCCCAGCACTGTCGCCAGGAGTGCCCCACGTGCAGAGGAGAGAACAAAATAGTGTTTCGTGTGGACGGTAAGCAGATGAACTTACTTGCTGTTCTCGAAGTGAGGGCCGAGGGGAGCGAGAGCTGGGGCGGGTTGTTGCGTTTCAAGAAAGGAAAGCGATGCAGCCTTGTTTTTGGATTGATAATCATGACCTTGGTGATGGCCTCCTACATCCTTTCTGGGGCCCACCAAGAGCTTTTGATCTCATCGCCTTTCCATTACGGAGCCTTCCCCAGCAATCCCAGCTTGACGGACGGCGAAAACCCAAGTGACATGAAAGAGCATCATCACCAGCCCTCTGTAAATAATATTTCATTCATCAAGGACTACCCAAGCGTTAAATTAATTATCAACAGCATCACAGCCAGGATTGAGTTCACGACCAGACAGCTCCCAGACAGAGAAGATCTCAAGAAGCAGGAATTGCACGTGAGTAGCCTTGTGCTAATCTCTATTGATTGATAGATTTAAAAAAATGGATGCTTCCTCTCCCCCCCACCATCTTTAGGGACACAAGAAGAAAATGACCCCCAAATTACTCAAGTGTAACAAGGATAATTTGACAGCCTTGTGGATCAGAGTGCACTGGGAGAGTGCTGTCTTTTTACAGTGTTTGTGCCAAGAAGTACTGATCGGCACAGCTAGAAACGGTGAAGGATGACCCCTTCTCATAATTCCGTTCTGGGACTTCTTGCTTGAAACGCGGTCACGGCAATTAAAACTGCTCTTGTAGATCACCGTCATCCTATTTCTATTCTGTCCTAATTAGTATTTTTGTCTCCGATGGCCCTTTAAATATACAACTAGTAAAAATATGCCAGCTGTTTCATTTAGACTGTCATGTGTGTATGAGAGAGGGGGAGACAGAGGAAAATCACGGTAGAATGGATTTTGGTTAAACTTTTATCTTCTCTCCAAAATTTATTTTTTATTTCGGGATAAGGAAAAACAGGGTCATTCGCTCTTTGCCAGGTCTTGCTTGACTTCAGCATTTGGTCATTGTAAATACGACTTCGGGTTTGGACACTGGAGTAAGTTAAGTGTCCGAGCGGGGAGCGCGCATTTGGGCTAACATTCTTCCTCCCGGTGTGCCTCTCCCTTTTTTCCCTTTCTCGTTGCAGATGTTTTCGGTAATCCCCAACAAATTTCTTCCAAATAGCAAGAGCCCGTGCTGGTACGAGGAGTTCCCGGGGCGGAACACCACCGACCCGTATGTCACCAACTCCTACGCGCTCTACTCGCGGCGCTTCCGCTCCACCTTCGACGCCCTGCGCAAGGCCTTCTGGGGCCACCTGTCCCACGCCGCGGGCAGGCACTTCCGCCTGCGCTGCCTGCCGCACTTCTACATCATCGGGCAGCCCAAGTGCGGCACCACCGACCTGTACGACCGCCTGCGGCTGCACCCCGAGGTCAAGTTCTCCGCCATCAAGGAGCCGCACTGGTGGACCCGCAAGCGGTTTGGTGAGAGCGCGGGCGGGGCCGCCGGGGGAGGGGACCCAGCGTGTCAGTCTCCACCTGTTGCACATGTCGGAGTCATCAGGGTCGGTGGGAGCTGAGAGAGCCTACTGTGGGCCTGTGCCTATGCTGGGCTCCGTGTTGCACGGGCGGGGGAGGTGGGAAAACCCGCTGAGACGCAGGGATCAGACCACATGTCTGAGGTCCCAGGCGAGCAGCCCAAGGGCTGGAACCCAGCTCCCGGCCACCCAGGGTGCATTCACTGAGTATCAGTTGTGTGCAGGCCAAGGGGAGTCCGCAGCTCTTCTTGTCTGGAAGAGCCTTGATGCCTGTGCCAGTGGTGAGTGCCAGGTACAAGGTGGACATTTGCCTGGGCCTGTCCCCACCTAGCTCTGTGCCTGTCCCTCCAGAACCCCCTCACTGGGAGGGGTCGGTAGAAAGAGGCTGCCGCATGGACTGGGGTTTCAGCTTCCTGCTGGCTTAGCCGATGGGCTGTGAGTGCGTCATTGAGGTGTCTGTGCCTCGTTTTCTCCCACTTGCCCCATCTGCCACACCGGGATAATTCCTGGCGACCTTGCTCACAGCACCCCCTTCCCATGGGGTGGACCATGGACATGGCCCGTCCCTTCTGCTCTGCCCAGCCGAGTCACGCCTCGGCCCTCAAGTCACTGTTTCCGCTCCTTAACCTTTTTCCTCTGCCAGGAGACGTTTGGTCACTGAAGCTAAGGGATGACAAATGCCAAAGCCTGGGCGGGCCAGAGGGTGTTTTCCGTGTAAAGGACCCAGGTTGCTTAGAAAGGATTCTTAAGTTTTTCTTAGTGGAACCCAAGTTGACACCAACGCTTAATGTGTTTCGTGACAAACGTTTGATGTAATCCTTTTGATGTCCTCCAGGAGTGGACAAGAATATGAATCTGTCTCCAGGGGTTTGGCAGCAGCAGCCGTAGGGACCAGGTTTCACATTTGTACTTGTGCATAGGGCGCTCTCCCTACACATTGCCGTTCTGCTAATGAAAACCAGGTCCCCCCTGGCGGGGAAGAGCGAGGCCCGGGGGTGTGCCTCTGGAATCTGGTATCCAGTGTCACCTAGAACCTTGTGTTCTTTTGCCCATGGGCAGTCCCTTTCCATCGCCCATTAACCTTGGTAGTTGTGGTTTGGGGCAGTGTGTGGTTAATACGCTTGCAAAGGAAATGTACCCATGCTTAAGGCAAGGGGCACATTTAGGCTGCCTGTGGCTGATGCCAGAATAACTACTGAGTTCTACCCAAGCATCCCTCTGGCTGCTCGACTGGGTAGGCCAGGAGACAGAGCCTCAGATAAAACCTCCATTCTCTTTTTGATGCAGTGTGTGTATCCTGGATACAGCTGCTACCTGGCCACTTTAGGGTCTCACTTGGTGCTCAAGTTAACCAGCCTGGAACTCTCTGGCTCTCCAAATAGATACATTTATAGTTCTCAAACAGCTGTGCCATCCTTTAAGCTGCCACTACGTGCTTTTATAGTGGTGTGTCCTACTCCTTGAAGTGTGCATGGATGAAATTAAGGCAGCCAGTTCACATATGCCTGCCTATCTGCTGCTTGCTCCTGCAGCTCACCAGGCTGAGCCTTGGCTGCTGCAGCTGGCCTTGGGCCTTCCCATCCTTCTCTGTCACTCCCTGCAAGGCCACCAGCCTGGCAGTGGCAGCTTTGTCCTCAGTAACTCCTGCTTCTTGTGTAGGAATTGTCCGCCTGAGAGATGGGCTGCGGGATCGCTACCCTGTGGAAGATTACCTGGACCTCTTTGACCTGGCCGCGCACCAGATCCATCAAGGACTGCAGGCCAACTCTGCAAAGGAGCACAGCAAGATGAATAGAATCATTATCGGTATGGCTCCGTGGAGCTCCTGTGGGGCCCCGCTCCTGCCCTGGGCCTGGCCCAGCTTTGCGGAATGTTTCTGTGACACCTGCCCACATCTGTCGAGCATGCATTCCCCACCTGTCTGTCACTCTTACCCCTCTGTGAAATGTTCACGTCACTTGCACAGTTTCTGTAAAGCAGAAATGTAGACTTTCTAGTTTGTGGAGACTCAAGGGCATCTGAAATGGCTTTTTTAAACGGTTGCCATTTCTTTGTCTTTATTTTAATTAAGCACACACACTTGGCTTCTTTACATGATGAACCGACCTCAGTTTGGATGGGAAATCATACATGCATTAACCTGGTAGTGTGGCTCTGGCAGTCGCTGGCTGCTGGAACCCCATGAAGATGGAGGCAGGCTTTCCTGAGACAGACACAACCCCAGCGCATCCTCAGTGCCTTCTTGCTGTTGAAAAGCCCAGCCTTTGTCACCCGGATGCTTTTAGACTTTCAAAATGAGGTGGTTTGATTAATAATCATTTTTTAATTCATAGGAATGTTTTATTAACATATATTTGCTCTTTGTATTGGGTCCAGCTTAGGAGAAGATGGTTGTTGACTTATGCCTTCTGAAAGAGAAAAATCTAGTTGCAGATTTTGTTTAAATTGGTTACCTGAGGCAGGTAACCATATGTATATTTTGTTTTCCTAAATCTATTTTATTTTGATTCTCCAAATTTGGTGAATCTCTTAGCAACCAGGAGGAATTGTCATCAACCATTTGAAAGGTACTCTCATGTCCAAGGTGACGGTCTTATTTGCCTAAGCCCTGATTGATGATTGATTGATTTAACTCAAAACCAAGCCCTGGGAGCCAGATGAGATCATACTCCTCCCCTCCCCTGTGTGAACTGGCTAATAGCTATTTTCTTATGGCCTTGGAGTCCAAACACCATAAACCACAAGTCTAATTACTATTTGACAGTGATTCCCACCCCGTGTGCCTCTGGGAGAATTTCATGTTCTTTTGAAAGAGCTGAAAATATGCATCCCAGGGCCAGGAAATAGAGACTCAGATAATAAATGATGAAGAAAAGCCTTAGTTTGGTTTCCTAATTTTATTTACTTCGAGATTTAAAAAGGAAGAGTAAAGAATAAATGTGTTGCTCTGATATTTACCCGAAGCAGACTTTGTTGAGCTTTCTGTTAGCAGAGAGGCAGATGGAAAGCTGGCATGGAACTCTGCCCGTGCCACCATCCAGCTCTGAGCCACATGACAAGCCAGTCTTCATGGCCCTGAACTCAGTCTGCACATCTGTAAAATGTGTTTGTCGGACCAGATGGGCTCTGGGCCCCTCCTACCCTGAAATGTAATTCAGATTGCTTCAGCTCTCTGGTTGGGTCCTGTGTAGAAGTATAAGCGTCTTTCTTCATCTCAGCGCACAGGTTGGACAGAGGGCCTTTCCTCTGGGCTAATGGTCCAGCCGATGGCTGGAGTCATGAAGGACTCGGGTGGCTGAGTCCTCTGGGGCTGGAGCTCTAGATATACTGAAAAGCCCCTGATGTCCGGGCCCCTGCTCTGCCCCGTCAGCGTGCTCACAGGAGGGCTCTGCTGGTTTGTTGCATTGTCAGCCTTCTAGATCGTACGGTCCGAGAGGGAAGGGGATTGTCTGTGTTTTCCCCGATTATCCCCAGGGCCGAGCCGGTGCCGGGCGCATGTTAATCATCAAACGAATGCTTTCTGGAGGCCTGGATGAAGGATGAAAGGAGGATGGATGGATGGACAGATGGATGGACAGGTGGACAGACAGATGCTTCTGTGGTTGTAGAACCAGTTCATTTATGAGGTTTGACAGAATTTGTGCCAATTTAGTTTTAGATACTTCCTTTGTCCTAATATTCTCCTATGCATTGTAGTAGAATTTTCACAGGACTTCTGATTGACTTGTCTTTTTTTGTATTCTATGGTATTCTGTTAAATAAAAAAGAAAGACTAGAACAGAGATGCTCGCCTGGACGTGACTGCGTGTCCACAGAACAAATGTGGCCCTGCCCACCCTCTGCACTGTGGTGATACTCTTATCACTGATCAAAGAGACTTAGTTCTTGGCTCAGATATTCCCTGAGTAAGTGACTTTGAGATACATCACAGAGTCTCCTGCAAAATATCAGGAAGTTGAGTATGTAATTGATTGATTTGCCTTTCTTTCAAAACTCTGAAGATTGTCCTAAAAAAAAGTTAGAGAATTGATTCAGTTTTCTGAGAGAGAAATGTGGAAATAACTGTGTCTTGGCCTCACCCTTGACCTAGAATGTATGTTTTAATAGTTTGTCCTGCGTTTGTGCAGACCATGATGAAACAGAGGCTAGCACCAACTTCCTGTTTTCCTAGGCAGGACTGAGTGAATGCAGCTGCGTGCTGGGCAGTGCAGTGGGCAGGCCTGGAGGACACAGAGCCTGAGGGCCTGGAAGCCCTCCCACAAAGCCTTCCTCTCATTTGTGCCCTGGGACGCACCAGTGTGTGATTTCAAAGAAAGACCGATGCAGAATGCATCCAGTTTCCTAATGAGAACCAGCTTCCCCAAGCCACTCCTTCAATCCCTGATGCTTTCAGAAGGGTCCTCTTATGCATCCTCAGTGAGCCTTTAAAATGCCACAGAACTGTGCACCGTAAGCAGAGTTAGATATCGTGAAATGGGGAGGCCCGATCCTAGTAGAGGTGTTTTTGTATATCCTGGGGGAGAGGAGCTGGGAGGAAGAGGGAGGCTGGTGTTGCATGGATCACCTCGATTTCCAGATGATTAAGGTCTTTGTGTGTATATGTTTGTGTGTGTGTGTGGGGGGGGGAGTTGTCACTGAGGCAGAGGGTGGGCCTCAGCTTCCCCTTTCCGGAGGCCTGTTCGACCATGGGGTGAACCAGCTCGCACGCTCACGGCTGTTTACGAGAGAGGCAGCGGAGCCAGGTTTGGCTCCAGTGCAGGCTGCTCTGTGGTAGCCCATCGCCGCACCGCTCATGCGCAGTGTCTTCTGTTTCCAGGGGAGGCCAGCGCCTCCACCATGTGGGACAACAACGCCTGGACCTTCTTCTACGACAACAGCACGGATGGCGAGCCGCCCTTTCTGACCCAGGACTTCATCCACGCCTTTCAGCCAGATGCAAAACTGATCGTCATGCTCAGGGACCCTGTGGAGAGGTGAGCAGTTTAGATTTTTTTTTGTTGTTGGAGTGAAAAGAAAAGGCAGTTTTGAAGAACAGACTTCCTTCTCATCACAAACAAGATTGTGCCTCTCTTATTATTTATTTTTATTATTATTTTTTAGATAAACACGTTTAACTTGCCATGTTACTGCTATTTCTTATGTAAATGTTATTCTTGGGGCAATCTTCACTGTGTCTAAACAGTGTGGGTTGTTTTCCTAGCCATTGTGACCCTGGTCTGCGGGCCTTCAGCCTCTGGCCGCTTTGACCTGGCGACTCGGGCTGCTTCTCGAGCCCCATCAGGAAATGAGAAATACTCCGAGAATCCTCCAGAATTCCTTGCCTCTTGACTTGATTGACACTTTTATCTCGTGGGCTCTGAGCGTGCAGGCTTTCCTTGAGAGGCCAGAAGGAAGAAAAACGATGGAGAGCCGCTTTGTTGTAAAGAGCGGAGGTTGCCCAGCGTGGATGAGGCAAAGCTAGGACGATATGGAACAACCAGTGTCCCTCAGAGTCCCCACAGGGAAAGTCCCCAGAGGGGACCAATGCCTGGGATGGCTGGGCCAGTGCTGGGTGATGCCCATGTGGGTGGCAGAATCTCGAGGCTGCCAGAACCTTGCAATTATCTGGTCCAACGTTGCCCCGACCGATTCCACATCAGAGGTAAGAGGGCTCCAGTCTGGTCCAGGACCTTGGGTGGGAGTTCCCCACCCAATGTGGCCAGTCCAGCTCTGCGAGGGCATTCTTCCTGTTCTGAGACTGAGTCTGTCTTCAAGTGGGTCCACACTTGGGACCCATTTCTTCACCATAGAGTGAACGCCAGAGATCACATCTGATCCTTCTGAAATGGGCGAGCCTGCCAGATGCTGACGACAGCAGTCATGGCTCTCTGTGTCTTCTTTTCCTTTGGGCTAATCGCCCTTCATTACGGGTTGATTTATGCGCACCACCCCCCCCCGCCCGGAAGATACTTTTGAAGTTCTAGCCTCACCCCCAAGATGCCACCTTGTTTGGAAATGGGGTCTGTGCAGATGGACTCAACTTAAGATGAGGTCAGATTGGATTAGCGTGAGCCCTTATCCAGTGGCTGGTGTCCTTACGAGAAGAGGAAATTTCTACGCAGAGACACAGACACAGGAGAATACCACGTGGTAATGGGGGCAGAGGTTGGGTGAGGCTGCCAGATACCAAGGAATGCCTGGGATCGCTGGCCATGGCCGGCAGCCAGGACAGAGGTGTGGAACAGCTTCTCCCTCAGAGTCCCCACAGGGAAAGTCCCCAGAGGGGACCGATGCCTGGATACCAGACTTCTAGCTTTCAGGACTGTGAGAGGATAAACTGCTCGTGTTGTGAGCCGCCAGTTTGTGGTGATTCGACACAGCAGGCCCGGGACACTGGTAACGGCTCTGGTTCCTTCCTGGCCTGGCACACATTCCCAGCCCTGTGTCCTCACCAGTGACAGCAGTGAGACGTGCTCCTTGTGGAAATTTTAGAAAAGACCTTGTTGGACTGTCTTTAAAAACGCCCGCCATCTCCCACCCGGATAACTGTTATTTGCATGTTGGTCTCTCTTCTTCTGGACTGCTCGTCTGGGCAGGCGAGTGTGGTGCGTGCGTGAGCACCGCCTTACACCCTGCTTCTTGGCCTTCGCGTTGTCGCCTCCAGGAGGACATGCCTAAAAGCCCTGCCCTGGCCACTCTGCCCTGAACTTGACCTTCTTGTGGGGTTCTCAGAGTGGCCCCCGCCGCTCTCGGTGTGCTCCGGTCAGAGGAGAGCTGGCCCCCTCTGTCTCCGCCCTGCGGCCCTCCCGGTGCCGTGCGGGGCACGTCTGTGGCCACGGGCAGCTTCCTTCTTCCTCTGTGACCCTCCAGCCTCGGGAATCCCTTTCTCTGGCTCCGAGGCGGCCTTGACCTTGCAGCGGCTCCCACACCCCACCTGCCAGTTCCCACACTGTGGAGGTGGGAGTTCGGCCCTTCTACCCGTGAAGTGGGCAGGCCCCCCTCGGTTGAGAATGGTTGACACGACCCACTGGGGCTCTCGAGGCGTCATGATTACATAACCATCAGCCTTGAAAGGAGAGGCCCGGTGACTAAATGACCCCTTAAGGCCCACTGAGGTGTTTGCACAGCTGTTCTGCCGCCTCCCCCACCCCGCCCCCAGCTGCAGTTCACAAGGTCGAAACGTTCTCTAAGCTTTGTGCTTCCTGCTCACCGAACCTCTTCCTGTCATATCTCCCTAGTTCCTCATTCTGAGGAAGGTCACACTGCGGGGTCAGGGGTGAAGACCGTGGCCCTCTGTGACTCCCGGAGCACGGAGAGGTGGGAGCTGACCCATGTTGGGACTTGGTTCGGTGTGCGCCTGCCCTGTCCTCGGCCTTGGGACAGCGTGAGCCCATGGTGGTCAGGGAGACGGGCATGGCCGTGGTCATTACGGTCTGTGGATCCAGCAAGGCCAGGAGGATGAGGTGGCTCAGGAGGGGGACGCAGCTGCTGGGGAGGACGCCCTGGGACAAATGGTCTGGAGAAGAAGCTGAGGCCAAGCTGGGCTTTGAAGGACGAATAAGAGTTCTCCAGGCGAACGAGGGAAGGTGGCCAGGGAAGAAGTGTCCTGAGCAGCGAGACGGAGCGTCGGAGGTGACGACCACGTGAGCTTCCCCGAGCCTGTCCCTCTCTTCCCGTTGTTCCGATCACGCCCCCGAGGCCACGCGGGCCGCAGAGGTGAGCCTGCGAGCAGGGACGGGAGTCGCGCTGCCCGGGTCGGGCAGCGGAGCCAGCAGCGGGATCTGCCCCGCTCGCCGCTCGGACCCCAGCCAGAATCCTGCCTTCCTTCCGACGGCTCACGGGCCGCGAGCCGGCCGTCCCGAGTAGCCACCCCGGTTTCCTTTCTTTGTAAGAATGAATACTCTGCTTATACTTCATTTTATAACCACGAGCGCAGGCCTTTTGCCTTCCTGGCCCTTGACTCGACAGAAAGCGCTCGTCCGTGGAAGCGTTTACCGCCCCTGGCCACGCGCTGGCCTTGCGCGTGCTGCTGGGCGCACGCACACCGGTGACCGAGGAAGGCGTCACGTGCCCGCCCTCCAGGCGCCGGTGCGTGTTCACAGAAGCTGGGCGTTGACCCTGTCGCGATGGAGGGCAAGGGCAGGGTGCACGGTGGTGGCCGGCATCCGGGAGCCAGCCCAGCGTGGGTGCGCCTGCTGGGGCCACCTTCTGCAGCCGTGGGACAAGTCCCCCGAAGCGCAGCAGCTCCAGACATCACGCTCACTGCCTGACGGTTTCCGAGGGGCAGGACCCGGCCCAGCTTTACTGCGCTTCTGCATGTCTCCCTGGCTGCTGTCACGCTGTCACCAGGGAGGGTCTCATCCGAAGGCTTGACTGGGGAAGGATCCGCTCCATGCTCACGTGGTCGTTGGTAGAGTTCATTTCCTCAGGGGCTGTTGGAAGGAGGGTCTTCGTCCTCAGCCGGCATTGGCTGGAGGCCACCGTCATGCCTTGCCGCCGGCTTGCCACTTGCCAGCATGGCTGCGTGCTTCATCAGAGCCAGCAAAGGAAAGAGTCTGCTGCCAAGGCGGAAGTCTCCGTCTTTTGAAATCTGATCGCAAGAGTGACAGGCCTTGCCTTTGCCATGCTCTGTTGGTGAGCAGCAAGTCAGGGGTCCAGGCCACACTTAAGGGGAGGACATTACAGGGCGTGACTACCAAGAAGCGGGGGTTTTGGGACCACCCTAGACGTTACCCACCACACCTGCTCTCCCGCCCAGCAGCCAGGAGAAGGCTAACGGCCACCATGGTGTCGAGCGTCATGGTGGGGCCTCCCGTGTGTGGCGTGGTGGGTGTCACGTGCATGGTCTCTGTGCGGGCGTGTGCAGTGGACCGCATGTCACATGCGTTGTCCCCGTGTGGCTTGCTGATAGCAGCAGCTGTCCCATCGCTTTTTAAACATTTATAAAAATATGCGACAATAGGAATTTCCTCCTTTTAGAACCCGTGACTCATGGCCTATCTGAAGTGGCTGGCTCGTTTCCCAACCCAGCCAGAAAGGAGGATAGATATCGGGTGATTAGGTCACTCTTGAAGAAACAAACATTCAGACCCCAAGTTTCCATAGTCTAATTGGGTCCCGGGCCATTAGCTGCGTCCGTCATTCCATGACCTTGCACTCTGCAAGTGGGAGGTTCTCTGGGTTGCTAGCTGCCGGTGGGATTGGGCCAAATTGTTCATTTCCTTCTACAAATTGGCTTGGAGATAAGGGGGAGACTTTTATTTTTAGTTTTAGATTTATGTTTAGCTTTTATTCTATAATTGATCAAAGGTAGGGGGTTTGAAAATGTTGGAATTATAAGCAAAGTCAAATCAGTCACTTCTATATTTGCAGAGGAAGATGTAGATGGTAAGTGCATGTATTTTTTAGAGGTGAAGAAAGGATTAGTGGCAAGTGGATGGATGGTTCTTGTGGCCTGGGCCGTTCAAGAATTCTTGTTGCAAGTTTCTCTGTGTAAGGAATAACAGTAATTTAAAACTCAAGTGAAGCCTTCATTGGCCACATTGTCCCAGTTAATTAAAAAGAAGCCACCAGTACAAGCAGATTTTTTTCATTTGATTCAGTTCTCAAGTGGAAAAGTTTGTTCTTTCCATGGCATCTCACATGAGCCTGCTCCTCTTCATTTGTGAGATGGTTGATAGAGGAGTTTGCTTCTTAATTCAGAGGCAGTTACAGCCTTTTTGAAATGGGAAAGATGGCTGGAAGGTGCTGACCCCTCTGGCGTAGTTCATTTAAGGGACATCTAGAGAGTTGTCAGGCTCCATCTGTTAAGGATTTTACCGTCTCTGTTTTTTGGGTTAGATTCTGCACATCGTCTTAATGCAGTGCTCAGAAACGGCCACCACAGGAACTTTGCTTTTTCACATTTTAGGATGATAGGTCAAAAGGGAAGGAGAGCTCAGCCAGTTAAGAATATGAACTTGATTTTGGCCCAAGCGCCTAGGAAGCTGGGGCGTTGTTTCCTTCATCTGCTTATATAAACAGATACTTAACAACCACTGGACTGGTTATATAATTAATCAATTTATGATGATAAACTAGGAATGGAAGGAATGAGGGAGGCCCTTAATGAAGGACGTTCGATCACATGCTGTCAGTCGTTTGGGGGGAGAGTAACGAGCAGCGCTGAACCTTGGTGCAGGAATCCTGGGTTCATGGCTTCCACTGCATCTGCAGAGGGGGTGGTGGGGTGGTGAGCAGCCAGCGAACCAAGATCGTGGCGACAGAGACCCAGCCCCAGGGGAACAGATGGTCTGCACTGGAACCCTGCCACTTCCCGGCCGTGTGACCTCGGACAAGTTATTTAACTTCTCTGTGCCTCATTTCCTCATCGGTGAAATGGGGAGAAATGGTCCTACCTCTCAGGTTGTGAGAATTAAATGACTTCCTATAGGTAACATATTTCAGTGGTGCAGGGAAAGTGGAATTATTAGCTATTACTATTCGGTCCTTGTAGTTGCAAGTAATAATAAGCAAGCTGAGCACTTATCAGCTCACTCGGGAGACACTGGTTGAGCACCTGTGGTGTGCCAGGTGTGGTGCCTGCGTCAGAGAGAAGAACCCTTTCCGTCTGCCCTCCTGCAGCCTGCCAAGCCGAGGAGGTGGGGATGGCCCTCGGCGAAGCGACCTAGCGTTAACCTGGCCCTGGGCCAAGCCCTCTCCAGGTTTCGCCTCTTCTGAGGTTTGCGAGCAGGCGAGAGGGCTGTAGGGCTGTAGGGCTGTATTGATGTGCTCCCAGGTAAGGTGTGTGGGCTCAGTGGCGTAAAGGCACCTATGCACAGTCACATGGTTAGTGAGCAGCCAGGCTGGGGTGTGATGCCATGTCGGTCTGACTAAGGAGCCAAGCTTTTCACCCCTATCGTAGGCCGGGTCCCAGGAGGCAGACTCTGAGACACCGATTTCTGTGCAGAAGGATAATAAAAATTGCACGTGAAACAACTCTGTGAGGCGTGCTGGGGCAGGATGGGGCAGGACAGGCAGAGGGAGGCGTTGGGCCGTGATGCATTTGACCCCACTAGGGGCTCTGGGGCTGGGATGGCCTTTCAGAGCTGTCCCCAGCGAGACATCTTCCACCCACCAGCCATCGGCTGTGTTCTGCCCTGGGGAGGCTTAACTTTGGTGTGCGGCTGGCCTTTCCGAGGGACAGTTTCTGAGAGGGACTGGACTGTGAGCCATTAACAGGATGACTCTCCTCTCTTGCAAAGCTCTGTAAGTAGTGAGGACCCCAGTCTTTGTGGGTTTCTAAGCCTGGACTCAGCTCATTCACTCATCTCCCCATTAGGGAGAGCAAGATGCCCAGGGGAGTAACCGGCATGCATTGCAGGGAGCCAGGCTGGATTGATGCTTTTGAATCACTGTGGACCTCCAATGTGAGAATCTCTCTCACTACTCAGCCAGCACTAAAGGCCTCCAAACACCCCAACTTCTCCAGGTCTCCGGAAGCACCGATTGGTGCCGTAGACGGGTTCTCAGGCGGAAGAGGGGAGCTGGCATTCCCGCGTCACGTGCAGTTTTCTCTATAACAGATGTGCAAGCGCCGCTGGATTAATTATTAACATCATCCATCTCAAAGGAAAATTAGGAGAACTCCCAGGTGGGCAGGAGATGGAGTGGGGAGAGAGGCCGTCAGAATCATCCGAGTCAGGACAACAGCCACAAATCAGTTCACACCCTCCCTCCAGCCTCTCACCTTTTCCCTTTAGTACTTTGGAGGATTAAGAATCATAAGCAGTCTTCTTGAAGAAGACTGTAGCTGAGTGTCTCTAAGCTGCCCATTAATTTTCTGGTGAATCCGAGCATTTTGCTTCTCAGAAGCTGCCTGTCTGGACGTTACTGACTCACCTTTATGTGGGTCCTGTGAGAGGGGTGAGGTCACTTTTATGGGGCTGAACTGTGAGCTACCCAAAGGCCAGGGGTTTGGCCTCGGTCCTTGTCGCGGGGGGAGGGCCGGCTGTGGCCAGGTCTGACAGCTTGGCCCGCGAGGCGTTCTCTGAAGGCCGGTCAGCATGACAACTGGTGAGGGCCCGCATCTCACTGGTAGGGGCACGACCATCATGCTGAAAATGCCTGTGTTTAACACCGTTTGTTTTTTTGGGAAGTGTTCACGAAGTCATTGGCAGTCCTGAGTATTCCCACAGG
The DNA here is from genome assembly GCA_028627145.1 of Eidolon dupreanum. Taxonomy (NCBI): domain Eukaryota; kingdom Metazoa; phylum Chordata; class Mammalia; order Chiroptera; family Pteropodidae; genus Eidolon; species Eidolon dupreanum. The sequence continues at coordinate 3,169,980 of CM053506.1, forward strand.
ATCGTTTGCGAAGGGCGGTTCTGTGTAGCGGGGCCGCGGGGAGAAGGGCCCATTGTTTCTCCGTTGGCGGACATTCAGAGGGGACGTGTACGAGGGGCCGGGGTCGGGAAGGCCCTTGGTGTTGATTCTGGGCCGCCAGGTGGAGTTCAGGGACCTCTCCAACCAAGAGTTCTGGGGAGCGGGTGGCAGCACACGTCACACATGGGCCAGCCCCGGGGTGCAGCGGCCTATGCTCTGCAGTGCGGTTCCACACGCGGGGACCTCGGCGTGGCTGTGCCGTGGCCTCGGCCGAGGGTGGCATCCGATCCTCTGTGCGCCTGCCCTTTCTCACCGGTGGACATCTGATGCCCGGAGCGCTGGATCCTGTGAACGTACTGTGTCAGCCACGCTGGCGCCTAGACAGAAGGGGTGTTTGGTATCACCCCTGAGAGGTCCGATCTTCCATTCCACGAACATTCACCGAAGACTGTGGATTAGATGCTCAGGAAGAAGCCACGGTGGACCCAGAACCCCGCTCAAATTCGGGGGAAGAAGGACCACCCAGATGGCCCCAGTGAACTGGGAGCTTTGCATCCTTATGTCTGTTTTTAAGCCCAAACCTGGGTGTACTTATCTGTCAGAAAATGAACTTCATCAGTGTCACCCACATATACAGCCGAAGGTGACTCTAAACATTCCCTCCAAATGAGCTCGCTTGGTCAGTTTTGCTTCATTGTCCTTTGTGATGAGATATTCACGGTTTGTGAATCGGTGGGACAAAAAGGCCTCCTTCCCAGCATCATTAAATAGACTTTTTTGCTTGTAGGAAATAATATATATATAATCATTATTGATGGGATTTTATCAGAGCCTGGAAAGTTATTGATCAGTGATTTGAATTTAGATGCCTGCAAATGGAGACTAATGAGGGGCTGCTTGGGCTTTCATTTTTGTAACCTCCGTGTCTTTGGGGGGCGGGGGTGTGAGTTGGAAGACGTGAGTGTGCCCTCCTCTTGGGGGCTTCTGGTTGAGGAGGTGGCACTGTTCACGTGTGTCATTGAGAAGCTGGCTGGCAGTGCAGGAGGAGTGCAGGGAGGTCGGGAGCAGCGTGGCTGGGGGCGAGCCTGCCCGGGCGTCAGCCTCCACTGGGCCTTTCCCCAGAGCACGATGCTGAGACGTGCGGTGTGGGGACCAGCGGCTGGAAGAGTGGGTGCAGCTCAAGGCCGCCGAGAGCCTGCGCTCGTCTGACTCGAACTTCCCTCTGCAGCTTGAACTTCCTGCGCCTTTTCACTTGGCGATCCGAGTGACTTCCGACGTGAGCCCCTCTGGGAACTGCCACTTTTTGGGGCTGCAGAAATGCTCTGGGACTGGAGGGTGGGGGAGGGCAGCACAACGTGGTGCATGTACTAAACGCTGCTGAATTGTTCACGTTAAAAAGGGCGAATTTTATGGTATTCAGATTAGATCTTAGTTTCAAAATGGTGTGAACAGAAATATTATAAAAGGAGGAGAAACCAGTGCAGGGAGAGGACTCACCAAACTCGCAATGTTTGAGCTGGAACTTGCAGAGTCTCCGCGGGGAGAGAAGGCCAGTTAATAGGCACATCATCATTTAAGAACGAAAACTGTTAACATCGAGTGAGTTGCTTGTGATTACCAATGAATGTTAATTAGCTTATCCAAGTGATAAAAGACCACGTGGTGAGTCCTGAAATTACGATAGATACCTGAACACCTACTCCTTGTTGCTCTCATTTTCTAGATGCCCAGTGGGATGTTCCATAAAGCCATGTGCTTCCCCTGACGGTGGCAGTGAAGTCCCTCGTGTTCATGCTGAATGTTTGTTTGCTGTTCTGTCACATGTTGTAAGGGCTTTTCAGCCTCCTGTACCTTACTAAGTAGTCCTGTAACAGAATTGACTTTTCCAGATCACTCTGCACCTAAAACAGAAAAACATCGAAACAAACGAAAACCATAAACCACTGGCTCAGGTGGCCAGCGCCTCACTCTAGCCAGCTGTCGATTTGGCTTTGTCCCTAAACTGTCAGGCAGTGGGACACGTCCTGTTGGGCCAGGGGGTTTGGGGTCAGGCAGACCTGGGTGTGTTGGGGGCACAGCCCCCAAACCTGGGCCACGTGACCTCAGAATGTCCTTAACCCCTCTAAGTGTCAGATTTCTCGTCACGAGCCGGGGCACTCCATGGCAGTCGGAGCGTGTCGCGTGGGCTGGTGGTGAGCGTGGTGGGGACACACTTGGCAGCACCTAGCACATGGCCCGGGGAGGGACAGCCCTGCGTAACCACAGGTGGCTTTGTCGGGGGTGGACGCCGAGAGTGTCTGGGAGCTGAGCCCAGATGTCACTCACGCGAGCTGGGCCTGGAGGAGGCCCCCGCGCCACGCTGCCCGTTTTCATGGTGATCTTACGCCCCCCTCTGTCCCCATCAGAGCCATGCCCGTCAGTGTCATTGAGCAAGTTCAGCAGTGGCCTTGGGGTAACTGTCAGGATTTTACTCAAGCTTGCAGCCACTCCTTTGTCTCTGTGGAGAGAGACGTGGTTCTTTCCAGAGACACCAAGTTAGGGAGCCCCCCCAACACACACATCCAACCCCACTCTCCCTCCAGCAGGGCCGGGGGCCTGGGGCCCTGCAGTGCATGGTGAAGGGCCTGGGGGGCACGCTGTGGGCACGGGCCTGCCATCCCGGGGCGGCCCCGGCAGCTTCTAAAATAACCGGGGCACAGACGGCGCCGGTGCATTTGGGCTTATATTTGGAATTGCTGTTGGAAACGGTCCTGGCCAAATGTAATACCCATCTGGGATGGTTTAAGAGTAAGAAAACGAGGTGGTTCTGCAGGAGGGGGTTTGGCAGCCCCCAAACTTGGGGCCGGTCAGCTGGCCTTCACTCTGCCTGGGGCCCCTCCCCCCCTCCAGCCTCGGTGGCTCCTGCCGCTGGGGCCGCTCGCTTCTGGCCAGCTGGAGGCATGTTTCCTTGACTCAAACCGGTTTTCTTCCCGAACCTTCTATTCTCTGGTCAGCCCTTCAGGAGTACGGGACAGATCTCCTCCCAGCTCCGGACAGCCCTTTAGCCTTTGAAGCTGGCATCCTTCCTGCTGAGTCCTGCTCCTCCAGCCGGAGCAGCTCCTTCCTCCTCACTGTTTGGCTCCCAACACAGAAGGCACATGTCCTTCGGGGTCTTGACCTGCCATGGTGGAGCCGAGCAACACCCTCCCACATTCTCAGTGCCTTACCTCTATTAATGCATCCTGAGGTTGCTTTGGTGTCCCTGCGGTTTTGTGGTGATTAATTATGAGTTTATGTCAACTAAGCCCCTTGCATATTTTTCTCGTTGGCCTCTTCCTCCTACTTCTTCACTGTTTGCTTGATTTAAACACTAAAACATGGACGTTTAGCTTCATCTCTTTACATTTCAACCTGTTACGTAAGTGTGACTGCTCCAGCTTTTTCAGGTCCATTGGATACTTATTCTCAATACACTTCTGTCCTCAATATTTTCTGAATGGTTTTGACCCATCCGGTGGCTTTCACGCGTCCAGGTCATTTACCTGCCTCTTTTCCCCTGGGGGGTGGCTGTGGGGAACCCCTGGCAGTGTTTATTGCAGACGTTCTTGCGAAGCGTCAGCCTGATTTTTGAGGGGAACCTGAAGAGCGCTCCCCTGAAAGCAGGAGCCCACGTTTTGCTTTTCGCCCGCCTTGTTTCTCCGAGGGAAAGCTGGCCACGTGGCCGCCGTCCCCTCGCACACTCCCAGGGAGAGAGGTACTGAAGAACCGTCAGTCTTCCTGGGAATTGGGGGTTAGAATCCGTGTGAGTTTCCTGTGGCTGCCACGACAAGTTACCACCCATTTGGGGGCTTAAAACATCAGAAGTGTATTCTCCCAGGGTTCCGGAGGCCGGAAGTCCCAAACCAAGGTGTCAGCAGGGTCAGTCCTGCGGCTCTGAGGGGGAGTCTGTTCCATGCCTCTCCCCCGGCTTCCGGTGGCTTCCAGCAGTCCTGGGCGTTCGTTCCTGTGTAGACGCATGTCTCCCATGTCTGCCTCTGCCCCCACCTGCCCGTCTCCCCAGAGTCTGAGTCCTCTCCTCTTCTCGTGAGGACACCAGTCGCTGGATTTAGGACCCATTCCAAATCTCATTTCCAAATAGATGCCATTCATGGGACGGGGTTGGGACATGGACGTGTCTTTTGGGGAATCCACAAAATGCAAACAGGAGGGTGGCCATCGTTATGGCAAGTAATGTTCCAACTCAGATTTTTGCCAATAAAGTGTGGCACGAAGTACTTGTCCTTACAGACACGCATCCCAGCACACGTGTGGCTCTAGGGAATCCCGAGGCCACTGCCCATCCCGTGGGTAGATCCAGAGTCCCCGGGGAGACCTGAGGAGCCGGGGACGTCGTCCCTTGTTCTGGCCTGGTTCTCCAAGGCTGAAAACCTCACCCACAGCGGCGGGGTCCTGAGTTCGTTTTGTGTCACCCCACGCAGATGGAAGCCGGTGTCTCAGTTGAGCGGGGCTGGGCTTCCCTGGTGGGAACACTGGACACGTCCCGCAGTCCCTGAAATCACTCCGTGGTCTCTAAAGAATTACGTGGAATCAGCAGATTCTTCACGAAGTTACTTTATATTTAAAACTGAGGCAGCTTTAGGGCTCTTGTTTTATTTATGAGCCAAATGTCTACGAGAAATGTTATTACCACAAAATAAACTCTCAGTATGGAAAGCTTAAGCTTTTGGGTTTTTAGGTGGTAATTTATGAACCAGAATTCCAGTTCCACCAAGGAGTTTGGGTAGTTCCGTGGGAGTCCTTGGTGAGAACTCTGGACTTGGAATTCTAATTAAGTGCAGATTGTGATGATTGTTTCAAAGGCATCTAGCGATTTCCACAGACATCATTTCTTGGGCTGAGCTGTATTGATAGGACTGATAGGAAATGTATGAGCCAGGCGGGACACCCCGTCAGACCCTCTGCACGGAGCCCCCTCGGCACATACGGCGAACTGCACTGGGCGGTCCTTGCACCTCTAGTTTTGACATCCATCCATCCACCAGCCGTTTAGGTTATACTAGCTGTGGTTGACCCTGCGGTGGTGGGTGCCACGTTTCAGTCCTGACGGATATCCTGTTTTCTAAGAGGGAAAACGGCACGGCTCACGTTGGGGACACTAGTAGTAGGCAGATGCAGCGTGTCATCCCGGGTAGCGTGCTCGGCGAGCGCGGATGTTGGGGGGAATCCGCCCCCCGGTCACCGAGCAATCTGTGGGCAGGTCGCAGACATCTCAAGACTTCCCAGAAGTGTCCTCTGTGGATGTTGGCAGCGGACACATTCTGAAGGGCCACGTCGAGGGCACTGTGGTGAGGTGAAGGAGGGAGGTGAAGGACATCTGGTCCCTAAGAAGCAGTGCTCGCGCTAGTTAGTAATAAGCCTTCGTCTCCCGCTGAGACCGGCAGCGGCGGTGAGGGGTGCCGCCCTGTTCCCGTGGAGCCAGGGGCCAGTCCCCTCAGCCCTGTTCCCGTGGAGCCAGGGGCCAGTCCCCTCAGCCCTGTTCCTTCAGCAGCTACGGGTCATGTGGGCGAAGGGTGTCGGACACAGCAGCGGGCTCACTTGGAGGTGTGTGTGTTGAAAAGGCAAAAAAAGAAACGAAGTGGTGATTTTTGAAAACCGAAAAAGGGGTAGAGACCTTCTCTGTAAGCAGAAACGGAGAAAAAGGCTGAGGAAATTCGCAGCTGGGAAGTTCTGTTAAAGAAGAAAATTACTGGGTGACAACGGAATAAATAATGTTATATCAGACTGCCGGATACTGTCTTATCTATCTACTTTTATGGATGCTCGAAATTCCCCCAAATTAAATGATTCGAAAAATGCCATAATAATAGTATATTATCTGATCCCATCTGATATAATCTGACACATCTATTTTTAAAAAATATAAAATATGCAGATATATGCTTGAGTATGCACCAAGAATTTCTGGAAGGATATATAAGAAACGGATGTTAATGGTGACCTCTGGAAGTGGAAGTGTAAGTTAGGACCACTGGGGAAGTCGAGAAAGGGTCCCCTAAGTCAAGGGTTTGCTTCTTACATTGTTATAACTTGTTTTGGTTTATTTTTTGTTTGTCCTATAAAACAAAAGAAATAGCCCATGGTTAAAAGAAAACCTCTGTGTCATGTTGAAAGTCCAATAAAATATATTTGCAGAGGTCTTGAGAAAAGAAAGAAAGAAAATAAAGAGAGAAAGAAATTATTCGGACAGCTGTTGAAGAACGGTAAGGCAGACTTTGTGGCATTCATGTGGGGACAACTGTGATGGGGTTGTGCGGTGACAGAGACTTGGGGGTGTCGGCGGATGGAAAATTACTAAGAGGAAACGTGAGGAGTAAGCGGGGTTCTGGCTAAGCCCACCCGACAGGCTTCTTGCTGCAGTTAGGTGGGGGTGACCAGACGTCACCTGGGTGACTGTGGGAGACAAGCCCAGTCGGATACAGAGAGGGAGAATTCCGGCTACAATTGGGCAGTGCAAATTCAGACTCAGAGAAGGGTCAGAGGGGCCTGGGTCAAGTTTGATCGAGAGACTGTCAGTTCCTGTTTGAATGCGTCCTGCGGGTGTCCCCGTGCAGGTGTGCGGGGGTTTTTAGATTGTGTTAAAAAATAGGTCTCTACCAATCTAGGGAGAGACATTTCGTAATGATTTTTGTAATGTTTGAGCGTCTGTGGAAGGGCCAGGAATTTCACGGGGAATCGTGATACCGTGAGAGCGACAGGTGTTCCCGTGGCTTCCTGTGGAGGAGGGAGGGTTGGGAAGGAGCGTCACATTTTCCTGGCTTTTCTACTGTCGTAGGGTTTCGGTGACTGGTGTTTCAGAGCTCACTGTTACCGTGAAAACAGCCGTAGCCCGAGGTGGCTAGAACGAAGGAAAAACTGCCAGTGGTTGTCTGGGGCCAGTGTAGACACATCGGAGTCTGGCAGAGCCTGTGAAAGGGGCTGGGGCATGAAGGGGAGTGAGGAAATGGCCCATCTGCAAGGGAACACAGAGAAATGGAAGAGTTTTCATGAACAAAACTAGATAAGGTCATTGCAAATTGATTTTCATTGTCGTCCAAACGGGGCGTCATTTCCCATCCACGGGCAGTAAAATTATCTATTTATTTTATTCACAGGTTGTACTCAGACTATCTCTACTTCGCAAGTTCGAATAAATCTGCAGATGACTTCCATGAAAAAGTGACTGAAGCTCTGCAGCTGTTTGAAAATTGCATGCTCGACTTTTCACTGCGGGCCTGCGTCTACAACAACAGCCTCAACAACGCCATGCCTGTGGGTACCCGGCAGCCACGGGCCGGGCCGCTCTGGAACGATTATGCATGCAGGCATTATGCAGGCTGCGTGGTGGGGCGGGGGGTGGTTTAGCATAAAAACACAGAGAGGCGTTTTAATGTGCAAATGCTTCTCCCCATGCCTTTGAGTAGTGGCTAATGCACAAACAAATATTCACCGATGTAGAAGTGTAAAAATTGATGGGCCCTTTCAGCTGGCGCCTGCTTTCTTCTCTGCTGATCCCCCAGTTACAATGCCCTCCCCACCCTCCGCGAGAGGAGAGGGTGCATTTAGGAAGATTACTGCCTAGCGAGGCTCCAAGAACACACTGTGCCGTTGGGATTGGCGGCCGTTGGGATTGGCGGCCGCCAGGACACCCAGCTCGCAAATTGTCCTCACATTCTCTCCGATGGTGGACTGTTCTGTTTGGTTTTAAAAATTACCCACCAGTGACTTTCGATGCTGCTTTGACAGGGTCTCAGTGGAAAAAATTTTCTTTCCTTTTTGCCTTCAGGAATATAGCGTACATTTCTTGTCTTTTTTTTTTTTTTTAATGCATAAGAAGCTGTAAATAGTGAATTTAGCATGTGTGAATACGAGATGGTTTTCCGACGCTGCGCAGCACCCCGGCTTCTCCTAGGTGCCTTTTCAGCGGGTTTGGTGCTGTGGGTAAGCCTTCCACAGTGAGGCTGCTGCTGTCACCTGCCCTGGGCGGTGGTGCACAAGCCTTGCTCTGCTGAGCATGCCGCGTGGTAAGGCACAGACAGATCTGCTCGAGGCAGAGGCTTGGCACCCCCAGGGGTGGTGGGGTTCTAGGTCAGCAGGCTTTACCCCCTCTCCTTGGCTCTCAAGGCCGGCTCATCCGGAAGGCGGGGCACTGACACAGGCAGCATCTCCAGGCTCTCCTGCTGGAGTTTGTAGTTTGGCGGGAAGACGCAGCAAGGGCACAGGTAAGCGCAGAATCTGGCCGGTGGTGCCGGGTAGAAGGAGTGGCCTTTGGAGCCAGACGGTGCCGCGGGCTCAGTGCCCAGCTCGGGCGTTTGCTCGCTGTGTGACTCTGGGCAGCTGTCTTAGCTTCTCTGAGACTCAGCGCTTCATCGTGAAACGGGGGTGATGAGACTGCTTTCCCAGGCCATCGTGCTGGTTAAAGAGGGGGCGTGCACGTGTAGGAAAGGTAAAGCCATCTTCTTTCTCGACTCGTCTTATGTTCCTTGGCTGAGGGCCCTGTGAACTCGACCAGCAGCAAACAGATCAACAAGAGGAAGACAAACCAGTTTATTAACTTGAGCGTCGCACAGGCCCACGGGAGCCCTCAGATGCGTAGCCCAGGGGGGTGGTTAGAGCTCGGACTGAGGCGGCATCTTAACAAGAGAACGAAGCGTTTGTAGAGAAGTGACAAGATGAAAGAGAATGGACTTGGAGTTTCCAGGTGGCAAATTGTGCGAAGGCAGATCTGTGGGGGGGCGACTCCTGGGAGGACAGGGCTGGCGTTATCAAGGTTCGTTATGTCTAGTCCTCTGGTGCCGCCTCTGACTGATAAGAGCCTGGAGTTGTCTCCAGTGACCGACTTCTGTTCTTCCTGATAGAGAGGGCACGGGAGACACCCTTACAAGTTTATGTGTTGCTTTTAGGCAAATAGGAGGAGGATAGAGGGCTTTTCTTGTATTTGCTTTTTTTTTTTGGTCAGTTGCTTTTAGCTCAAAATAATTCTTATGCCAAAGCGGAATGTTTAGGGTGGCATTCCACTGTGTGTGCACAGCACTGGGTCCCGGGCCACAGCGGTGACAGGCAGGCGTGGACTTTGCACCGAGTGTAGCCCCAGCCCTAGCGGGGGGAGTGGGATGGAGGGCTCTGGCCCCCAGCAGAGGTCACCTGAGAACAGGGCATCAGGGGGACGTCCTAGGAGAGGTAACGTCTGTGCTGAGCCCTAAAGGACGAGTTGGGCAGAGAAATGGAAGTAGCGATGTGTCGGGGAGGGAGCAGCAGGTGCAGGGGCCGAGAGGTAAGCGCTGAGGGCATTCGCTACAGCCAGGGCGTAGCATGCGTGGCGCAGTTGCCTTGGCGATGGGGGTGGTGGGAGTGGGGGCACGGGCTGCATCCCCAGGAACCTGGTGAGCCTCAGGAGTCTGGACTTGATCCTGGGGGAGCTGGGACCGCACGGGAGGATTTAGGCAGCTGTGCATTTTAGAACGACGTCTGGAGTACAGGGTGACTGAGGGGGGTGGGAGACGTCTGGAGTACAGGGTGACTGAGGGG
>CM053506.1:3180040-3196306 GCA_028627145.1 Eidolon dupreanum
GTGGGCATCCAGGTGACCGGACCGTCCTGCACTCGGCCATCGCCCCAGGAGGGCGTTTGAGGTGTTAGGCCTGGCCGCCCACGGGCTCCGCTGCTCCACCTCCCCCCGGAGTGAGCCTGTGACCCCCTGCGCTCTGCCGTATGTGGCTGGAGGCCCCGACTCTCCACAGACTGCAAGGTGCCCAGAGGCAGACACGACGTGTGAGCCACACCGAGGCTGAACGTGGCGGGCTGGGATCCTTAATGGAACTTTCCGGGCCACGTGGCAGCTTGCTTCACCGACGGGTCAGCTAAAGGTTTTGTCATCTCGGAGGCGATGGGGAAAGCCCAGGCGGGACCCCAGGGAGGCTTTGCCCTGGGGTGTCGTCCAGGGGAGCTCGCTGCAAACCGGGGTTCTCAGGCCGGGCCCTGGACACAGTTGGCACGCAGACCCTCCGTGCCCGTCACGCGCAGGCGTGAGGGTTTGCTCAGGCTCCAGCCCTCGTGCCGTGGTGGCTCTGCCGTTAGAGGCGGGACGCACGGCCCCTCTGAAGGCGGGCGGAGGGCGCTGGTCCCGACACGGCCCGGCTGCCGTCTGCTGCTGACGGAGATGTGTGTGCTGGACACCCACCTTCACGGACAGCCCCGTCCTCTCCGTGGGCACCCTGTGCAGCAGCCCCCGGGGAAACCTGGCCCTGGCACGGGGCGCGGTAGGGGACAGCACGGCGGGGGGGGGGGGTGTATTTATTTGCAGCACAGGGTGCGTGTGTGTGCGTGTGTTTTCTGAGCCGGCCCCCGCAGTTCTGTGGCCGACGGGCCCCTCCGCTCCGGACGTCACCGTCTTACGGATTAATGTCTCTGCTGATTAACTTGTTGGCAATCAGTACACATTTTGCTCTTCCCGCCGACCGTAGTCACGGCAAGGGACTTTTTTTAGGCACTTCTATGCATGTGAGTAACATGCAGCCTAATTCTGCTTCTTACAGAAGTATCACTGACAGTATTATTTCCAAAGTTATTTGGTTTATCACACACATCTTTTTATACACGCGGGTCCGCCCGTCCCGTGCCAGTGAGTGTCTCTCACGGGGCCTTGCTCCGCAGGGCGCGGCCCTTTGCTTTCTCTCGTTCGAGGCCTGTTCTTGTTGACAGCACGGGCGCCATTTCGAGTGGCGGTCCCGGAGCCTGTCACCCAAAACCAAAGCGAAAGGGAGCATTTCTCACGACCTGGTATTGAAGTTCCTTTGTGTCCCGCGAAGCCGTGGATGGGGTTGTGTTCCGTCGTACTCCCTTAGTCCCGTGAAGTATGTTACGTGAACCACAGTGATGCTGTACTTTTCTTACTATTCACCAGAATTAAACGTGGACGCCTATGACTGGTCCCCTAGAGCACAGCCTCTTCCTTGCGGTCATCAGCGCCCGTGGCGGGTTCTCTGCATGGCGTCCACTGAGCATGAACGAGCTGTGGAAGGAGATCAGTTTCTCACTTGCGTGCGTTGTACTCTCTGCCTCATGGGGACCTTCCACCGACGGTGACCAGTGAGAGGGAGGGAGATCTCAGGGAGGCGGGCTGAGACTTCACCAGGGACTCCGTGTGTGGGCCTGCCCGGGGGTGAGTCAGGGTGGCGAGGTCCAGCCTGACCGCAGACAAGCCTGACGTCTTCAGACATTCAGATTTGAAGGTTGGGTGACCACAGGCCCGGCCACTCCCAGTGGCCACTCTCAACATGGCTACTTCCCTCTTTCCCCTGGCCCGCCCGGCCCCCGGGGGTGCATGTTTGAGACCCCTGCTGTCACTGGTACATGTCATTCTCCCTAGACACTCAAGGTGCCCTGGCCGCACCTGGGGAGGGACAAGCCCGAGGGAGGAGATGGGGTCGTCTCTAGTTTGGGGTTCTGGAAGGCCAAGTCACTGGGGACAGTGTGGCCCATGGGTTGGTCCCCCAGTTCTGGAAAGACCCAGCCCGTGAGGGTCTCTCTCGCCAGCCCTGCCCCCACAGTGGTGTGTTGGAGCAAGGGGGGCTGGTGAGTCCAGACCTGGAACCAGGGACGGCTCTGTCTTCTGGTGACAGAGCCGGGAGCAGCTTCGTTCAGCAGAGACGTATTGTGTCTGAGGAGAAGGGACGGGGCGTGCATGGGACAGACAGGTGTGTCACGAGGGTGGGTGCACACTCCCTTGCCCTCTGCCGTGTGGCCACCACCCCCCACTCAGGAACCAGCTCTCAGGGGACCTTCTGATGCAGGGTCAGCTGCATCTTAATCTCCCTCGGAATGACCTTTCCCCAGAGGACCGGTCTGGGAACTGATGCAAAGGCAGGGCCTGACGGGGTGTCCCAGGCCTCACCCCGCGGAGAGGGGGGCACCGTGTGTGGGTGGGGCTTCTCGCTGCTCCAGGACCCAGCCCCTGGGCAGCCACGTTGCCCGTGGGTGAGGCAGAGCCCGTTGAGACTCGTGGGAAGATGACACTTTCCAGAACCTCACCTGGCAGGGCTCCCTGCCGAGCAGCCAAGTGGACCAGATCCCATGGGAGGGGCAGCCGTCCGGCCTCGGGAGCTGCCCAAGTGTCCCACGCCTGCAGTAACAAGTTACCCCAAGTTGACTGGCTTCAAACACGTCTACTATCTGACGGTTCTGGAGATCAGAAACCCCAAGTCAGTCTTCGGGGCTAACTCAGCATGGGGGCAGGGCTGGCTCCTTCCGGAGGCGTTAGAGAAGAATCGTGTCTTCGCCTCCCCCAGCCTGTCCGTGTTTCTTGGCTCGTGGCCCCTCCCTCCACCTTCCGGTGCCTGGAGCATCCTCACATCTCTCACTCACCCTCCTGCCTCTCGGAAAAACCCGTGTGATTTCTCCCTGGGCCCACTGCATAATGCAGGGTCATGTCCCCATCTCGAGACCACAGCTGCAGAGCCCCTTTGCCATGTAAGGTGAGGTAGTTACAGGTTCAGGATTAGGGCGCGTACACCTTCAGAGGCCATTATTCTGCAGATCACAGGAGGACCATCCAGGGATGGAGCGGTGCTCACTGGCGCTCACTGGCCCGTCTCTGTGGGGCCCAAGCAGGTCCAAGTGGGCAGGTGACTGCCTAGCAGAGGGCCGAGCTTCCAGACATGTTCGTTCTGAGATGGTGCGTCTTCCTGTCCAGGCCGGGCCCTGTCATTTGGGCGAAAGACCCACCTTTCTCCCAAATCCAGATTGCAAGTCACTCTTCTGTTTCTCCCGAGTGAGCCAAGTGCCCCTCCTCCAACCCTCTCATGGGACTATTTGTCCAGCTCTGGGTAGAACTGAGTTTTGAGAACTTACAAGTTTTTTTTTTTTTTTTTTTTTTAAGTTACCTTCTCAGTTCCCCAGGGGCCCCACGCCAGCCACCTGGGCAGTGCTGAGTTTCTGAAGTTCAGCTGTTTTTGAGTTAGTTACGCTTCTAAGGGAGCACCTTGCGGAAGCTGCACAAATGGTTAGAATGTTTTCTGGTCCCCGAGAGCTCCTCAGTGGCCAGTGTCCCCTGCGGCCCCAGACTCACGCTGCAGGACGGCGTTGGAGGGCTGACTTCCTACCTCACTTCCGTCAGTCGTTCCTGACGGCCCCCAGTGGACTTGACTCCACGGCCTCTGCTCTGTCCCTCCCTGCTCCTGAAGCCCCCCACCCCCTCACGCTGGCTGCGCCCCTGCTGCTCTGCGTGCTGAGTGTGCGAATCTGCTTGCGCATCAGAAGTGGACTGCCTGCCCAGGGCTCAGCCTTCCCTTTGGTCTCAAAAGCACCAAGGGGACACACTCCAGCTAAAAAATGCGCAAAGAGTCCGAATTTAATGTCATAGCAAATATTTTCTGAACATCTGCTTTGCACGAGGCCCTGGGCCAGGCATTGGGGTGGGGTGGGGTGGGAAGTGGTTCATTTGCTCATTCATTGGTTCCTTTGCTTGTTCCTTCACCAGTTATTTATGGGGGTAGGGGCCCAAGGTTAAGATTAGACTTGGAGCCGGGGTCCACAGTGGGAGAGGATGAGTCGGCACCCTCAAAGCATCTGTGGAGTTAATCGCACAAGGTAGAAACATAGGGAAATCCCACTTAACCACATACACATTCCTTAACCATTTAATCTTTACTTCAAATACTTAGGGTTCCTTAGTTTGTCTTTTCATACAAGAGCCAAAGCCTTTCCTGTGAACGTGAGTCTGCAGGTAGGAGTTCTGGGCCACCTCCGTTGCCAAAACCACATCTGGCCGAGTCAGCACTGGTTTCCGGTTTCGGTTCTCCAAAGACCACGAGAATGGAACACCTGTGAAGCCGTCCGAGGCGGCCCTCCGTCGTCCGTGCGCTTAGTCTCCTCGGATTGTTTCCTCGTCCTCGCTGGGACTTTCCAACGCTTTCCACCCGGTTCCAACACATTTCAACACATTTTGTTAGTTCCCATCCGTGGTTCTCAGGGGTGGTCCAGGGTGCTGGGGACCCTTGAGATCTTTGAAGAGACCCACCAGGCACAACCGTGGTCCTGGTCATACCAACACGCCCTGGACACTCTCATTTCCTCACGAAGGTAGCAGGGACAGCTTCCAGCAGTCACAGCCCACTCCGGAAGCTGACGGGACACGCGCTTGTGCATTTGTGTGCTTTATCATCTCTCAGCTTTAGTCTCAAATATAGTAAATATTGGGAATGTAAATGACATAAACAAAAGCTGTAGGATCTTCAATACTTTTTCAGAGAGTAAAGGTGTCTTGAGGCCAAACAGTGTGAGAACTGCTGGCTTATATATTTGATTAAATTGTGTATGTATAATATCAAGCACAAGTGGCATAAGAAAGACTTGGGAACAATCATTATTGATTTATTGTAAAATAAATAGCATCGACTGGAGGGCGTTTTACAGATAACGGAGAGCCCTGGGCGTCATCAGGGTTGTTTAGGGGAAGAGGAGATGGACATCTGTCAGCTGGGGAGGCCGGATAAGAGGCCATCTATGGTAAAGTGGTGACAAGAGTAACAATGGTACCAGCTATTCGCTGAGCACCTGCTGAGAACTGGGCTCTGGGCTAAATGCACCTTTGAGTGACTCTTTGGATCTTTATCGCCACCCTAGGGAGGAGGTTCTATATTCTGGTTGTACCATTATAAAGGTGGGGAAACGGAGGCTCAGATGGGCCAAATAGGCCCAGACCCCTCGGCTCCTGAGGAGCAGAGTTGGTCCTTGATCTCAGGGCTGCTGGGCAACAGGGCTCGAGTCTCACCCTGCTCTTCTCACCTCTTAGTTCCTGAAGTGTGAGCTTCCACAGAGGCAGTGGAAAGGGCAGAACCGCAGGCAGAGCCTGGTGGGAGCCGTCCTTGCAGACGGCCTGGGCTGGGTGGCCGACATGGGCACTGGGGACGGAGTGGGCCGGGCGGCATCTTCAAGGCCGTTCCCTTGTGGAAGCAGCAGAATAGGCCTGGACAGCACCCCACCCTCCCTGCATTCCCCGGGGGGCACAGCCGTACAAGGACTGCTGGGGCCGACCCACTCCCGGCCATCACTGCCACCTCACTGCACCCCTGTGTCCTGCACCTCCTGGACGGTGGCGGAGGGGGCCCTCAGGAGGAGGCCTCGCCCTTGGGGAGGCTGAGCAGGTGGGACTGGATGCTCCATGCGCCTTTCCACCTCACAGTCTAAGACTTTTTCTCTGAGGCTGGAAACCTGGCTGTCCCCTAGACAGCCAGTCCTGGAGCTAGCCCGGGCCCCGGCCAGCCAGCAGCTCCTGCCCCCACTGCTGGTCAGAGTCATGGTCGAAGAATGGGGTGCGGCCCCTCTCCTCTTCAGGGTAGGCCTCCAGATCTCAGAGGGGCAGCGGACATCCCAAATTAGGCCCCACGGTCTCCATGGAGACCATTTGTTTACCCCACCTCCACATGAGCTAATCTGGAGAACTGCCATTCTCTGAACTTTGAACGTAATGGAATTCAGGAAAATTCCAACGCCACGCCAGCCCCCAATTCTAGAGGCAGAACCTAGGCGGCCTGCGTGAGTCTCAGGGTGTGGGCATGCTCCTTGGTCCGTCCTCTAACCTCCTCCTGTCTCCCCTTAGAGAATGCACACCCCACCCACGCTCCCAAGGTTCTGCACCCCCTGCTTTTGCCCAAGCCACTACTCCACCAGGAGTGCCCACCTCCCCACTGTTCAACTGAGTCAGCTTCTTACCCTTCCCCAAGGCCAAGGTCAAGCGTCGTGTCCTCCTCCATGACGGCCTCCTGGATTCCACCCTTCCTCCTCTTGACCCGCACGAGGAGGTCCCTGCCGCTTCTAGCCCTCTCCCCTCTAGTGTGGCACCGACTGCCGTCTGTGATCATTTCTGTGTTTCCATCTCCCGTTTAGCAAACCCCGGGGACCCCTAACCCCCAGATACCCGCATGGAGTGATATCACTAAGAGGAAGGCAGTAGGCGCCTGGAGAGGACGGAGCTGGAAGCTAGGTTGCTGGATGACACTGGACAAAGCGATTTAACTTCTCCGAACCTCAGTCTCCCCAGCTACCGACCGGGGCTGGGGGCTTGGAAGATTTCAAGGGCCCTTTCAGATCTGCATTTCTCATTGCCTCTTGAAAACCTGTCACTTTCTCCAAGTTGCTAGTTCCTAAGGCTGTTTGTAAAGGAAATGTGTGGAAAAGGGATGGAGAAGGGGGAGGGGCGGGAGTGGCAACCCCCTCCCCATCCTTTTGGGATACCAGGGTGGCAGGAGGCACCGAAACGCAGCCCTGTGCTGCCCCCGTGTGGCTATCTCAGGCACTGCAGCCAGGAAGCCTTATCCAAAACTTTGAGGGCTGCCCTTAGAGGCCGCCCATCATCCATCTGGACCCCGCTGGACCCCTTGCCTTCCTGCTCATCTTTCACCTTGGCCAGGGTGCTCTCAGGAGCCAAGGGTAACCCCATCAAGAGAGCGTCCAAGGACGGAAGGACTAAGGTCCCCCACCAGTGTCGTCCCTGCAGGATGGCCGACAGTCTTTAATCGGGCTGCCGCTTAGGAGAACCACGTTGACCAGGGGGCAGGTCGCAAATAAAGCAGGGAGGTGGCAAATTTCTGGCTTTCAACTTCAAGGGCTACGGTCTGGGAATAAACAAATATTCAGAAACATGTTCAAAAGTGATTCCTTCATCAACAGTAACCTCCCTTCCAGATAAGGCACAGCCAGATGGCAAGGAGCAGTCCTCCTGGGAAGAGTGGGGTGAGGAAGACAGGGCAGCAGAACTTGGGGGAAACGTGGGTTCGTGAACTGATCATGTCAACTTCGTGGAGTGCATCGGCCAAGGGGCCGCAGACAAAAGACGACAATGTCTGTGAAGGATGACAAGGTTTGATGTACTCAAGCCCTTGCCAAAAACCCAGGAAGAAGGCGCCGGCCCCTTCGTCCTTCACTATCTGCAGAAACCTTGCATTTGGGGGATCCGAATGGGCCGGGTGCCAGCAGCCTGATCGGAACACCCTTGGCCTGGAATTAGGAATGTATAAGCCACTCTGGGCTTTCAAAAATTAAAAGCACGTTCCTGCCCCAGTGGAGTATGGCGAGGTCCAGGAACAGTCAGTCACACAAAGAGGCAACAAGATAAAATCTCTGAAGAATTACAGTTGAGGTGACCCAGAGGTGGGGTTGGCCTTAGGGCAACCAACTTCCCCATTTCAGCACTGAAAGTCCTGCTTTCGGGAACCTCCCTCAGCCCCCGTTCCCCCAGTTGGCCTGGTGGGCCGGAATTGCAAGGTGAGCAGGAAAGTGAGGAACCAGGGACTCTCACTCTGTCCCTCTGCTGGGTGCTGCCGACCTGGGCTGTGGCTCACCAGGTGAGGGGCAAGGACACCTGCAGAGTCTGTCCGCCAAGCGAGGTCCCTGAGAATACGGGAGAGAGCGCCCCCTTCTTGTTGATTGCAATTTCCCATTGGACACCTGAAGGAGAATCTCTGTGGCCCCAGTGTAGTCAGAGGGACAAGACCTTGGTGACAAGCTTCCAACAGATACAGTCGACTCTTGAACAAGAGGGGTTAGGGGCGCTGACACTTCGTGCACTTGAAAATTCGTCAATAACTTCTGACTTTCTAAAAACTTAACTACAGTCCCTCAGCATCCACGAGGGTTGGTTCCAGGACCTTCCCAGATACGAGATCCGCAGATGCTCAGGGTCCTTTTATAAACCGTGCAGATCAATGCAGACAGCCGGCCTTCTGCATCGGCGGACGCCCGACCAGGCATCGAAAATACTATTTTCCATTTGTGGTTGGTTGGATCTGTGGATGCAAAACTCAGGCATATGGAGGCCCCACTATATATTTATTGGAAAAAAAAAATTCCACGTATAAGTGACATGCAGTTCAAACTCGATTTGTTCAAGGGTCACCTGTACAGAACAGCAGGGAAAAGGGGTGGAGTCTGCAGCCAAGACACCTCCCTCATTGCAACTGTTGGTGGGGAGGCTGCACACCCCACCTTGCTTGGAGTCTGCCGGCCCCTGTCCCCGCCACTGTGGCTGGGGCGCAGAAGACCCCTTTCTCTCCTCCACCTGGGAATGAGAAGACATTTACTAATCATTAAAAAATAGCGTACAGACGATTTGACCGTCGTCGCAGCGGAAACGAAGCAGCCTTGCCCTCTGCAGAGAACAGACCCCGGGCTCCGGGAGTCCCCAGGGAGCCGCGCGCAGGGAGCGGGCGGCCCGGCCTCCTCCAGGGGGCGCTCCTCCCCGCCCGCGCTGTCCGCGGCGCGCCGAGCCCGCAGTGCGCGGTGAAACCCAGAAGAGAAGGGGAAATTGCTGTCACCACTTCCCCGCCATGTGTTTATACACATTCCCACCGCTCCTATGGTGCTTACCAGCATTTTTCAGCGTTTTCCTGACAATTTGAGAGACGTGTGGGATTGGCTAGGAACCAGGAGAGGATACCTTCCCAAGAGCCAAGCTTGCGTCTTCTGATTGTACCCTTTTAAAATAGCCCCGCTGCTTGAAAAGAAGTGTCGTCATCAATCACACTCATAATCAATACTGAATACACTGCAGTACATTTTTAAAGTGCCACACAGTCAGGTAGAGCTGGATTTGCATGGCTTTCTGAATGCCTCAGGCCAGGGATGGGAAACAGGACAGGAGAAAGGAGGAGTTAAACTCTGTGTGTGTGTGTGTGTGTGTGTGTGTGTGTGTGTGTGAGAGAGAGAGAGAGAGAGAGAGAGAGAGAGAGAGAGAGAGAGTCTTGGTATGTGTGAGTGTAACAGTGTGCGTGTGTGTGTGTAGAGTGTGTGTGTGTGTGAGAGAGAGCATGTTTGTGTATGTGGTAATGTCTTATACCCTGAGGCTCCGGGGCTGGCTCCTGCAGGATGCAGGAAGGATACTCCTTTTCATCAGGGTCCCCGAGAGCAGCAGTGGCCATCTGAGTCCTCGTGCCTTGCAGTGGGGCCCCATGTCACCTCTGGGATGTCCTGGCAGAAGAGCAGCAGGCGGCTGCAGGGGCCAAAGGCAGAGGGTCTGCGGGCAGGCTGGCCAGCAGTGTTCAGATGCAGAGTGAGCACATGGGGGCCTGGGACTGTCCTAATGCTGGGGACACAACCCACAGCAAGATGAGCATCTGTCCTCGAGAAGCTAATGCTGTCCTGAGGGAACCGGACAGCAACGGGTGAGCAGCTGAGGCCATGTCGAAGGCTGCTCAGTGCCACGGGGAGCGTGAGACAGGGCCACGTGGGAGAGCTTGCCTGGACAGGGGACCAGGGCAGGAAATGAGCTTGGACATTGGCAGGTGAGAAGGAGGCCTGAGTGGCCAGACGGAGCATGAGAAAGGAGGGGGAGGAGAGGACATGCCCTGGGGCACGTACAACCTGCACTTTATGCCCCCAGTTCAGCCTGCTCTCCAGGGCTCAGCGGCTGCTTGGCCCTGACTTCCTCTGCTAGGACTCTCTGTGCTTCCTGGGCTCGCATGTCCTTCTCCAGGTTAGTGAAGTTTTCATTATTTCTTCAAATAGGTCTTTAATTCCTTGCTCTCTCTTCTCCTCCTGGTGCCCCTATGGTGCGAATGTTATGCTGGATGTTGTCCCAGAAGTCCCTTAAACTATCTTCATTCTTAAAAATCCTGTTTTTCTTTTTGCTGTTCTGATCGGGCGTTTTCTGCTACCTCATCTTCAATATCACTGATTCAGTCCTCTGCTTCATTGAAGCTACTATTGATTTCCTCTAATGGATTCTTCATTTCAGTTTCTGTAGTCTTCATTTCTGCCTGGTTCTTTTTATTGTTTGTTTGTTTTCTATCTCCATTTTTATGTTTTTTATCTCTTTGTTAAAGTTCTCACTTTGTTCATCTATGCTTCCCCTAAGCTCCTTGAGCATCCTTATAACCAGTGTTTTGAACCCTGCAGCTGACAGATTGCTTGTCTTCATTTTGTTTAGTTCTTTTTCTTGAGATTTGTTCTGCTCTTTCATGTGGGACATGTTTCTTTGTCTCTCCATTTCGGCTGCCTCCCTGTGTTTGTTTTTCTGTGTATTAGGTTGGGCTGCTATGTCTTCCGGTCTTAGTAGAGTGGCCTTATGTAGTAGGTGTCCTATGGGGCCGTGGTACCCTGTCCCTGGTCACCTGAGCCAGGTGCTCCAGATGTCCTTTTTATAGGTCGTGTGTGCCCTCCTGTTGTGGCTGAGCCTTGGATGCTGTTTGCATGTCGGGGGGAGGGATTGACCCTTGGGCTGATGAGTTGTGAGGACGGGCTGGTCAGGGGCTGACCCTCTGGAGCAGGATTCCCTTTAGCAGGGCTCCAGTGCCTGCCCAGTCTGTTCTTCAGGTGTGTCATCCTCCAGGACAGCTAGGTGGTGCTCCGGCTCTGTCTGAAGCAGCATTGGGGGCATGCCAGCTCTGGGCCTCCTGGGAGGGGCCTGCCTCAGGCCAAGTTCAGCTGCAGCCTGTGCCCTGCCCAGGGCCACCTGGCATGAGCCATAAAGCAATCCTCAGATGGCTGCCAGTCACTGAGCTTAGAGGTGCCCCGAGAGGCCAAGCCGTGAACTGGAGCTGGCCGCCACTGCTGCCAAGCTTAAGGCTGCTCAGCAAAAGTTCGGGGGACACTGAAGCCAGATGCTGCTTGTTTAGGGTTTGTCAAACTTTGAGAGATTTTAAGGAAGTCCACAGCATGAGCCTGGATAGGCTATTTTTATGGAAAAGCCACTAGAAGCGGTTTGGGTGGACCCACAGGTTGGGAGGGGGCAGGGTCTCAGGGAATCATCACGGTGGAGCAAACGAGGTCAGCTGGGTCGATGGAGCTCAGAAATGGCAGCCACCTGCGTCTGCATGCCGGATTGGGGAGGGCCCAACGAGGGAAGAGTGGCTTCTGCTAGTACTTCCGGCTGAGAGAAACCTGCCCCTCCAGCCCTGGCCCTGAAGCCCGATAATTCAGTTCCTCCCTGTGTGTCCCTGGTGCCTTTTGAGCAGCTTCCCCAGTGCTGGAGCCTAGAGCGAGTGAGTCTATCAGCAGGTAAGTTAGTGCATGGGTCCTAAGGGGAGCACCTGGGAGTCCGGCCACCCTCTGTCACACTCAGCTACAATCTCTGTTGGTTTTCACAGCCAAAAGTTGTGGAGACTTCTTTTCCTGGCACTGGGACTCTGGGCTGGGGAACCCAGTGTGGGATTGGGACCCCTCCAGGGGCCCTGAGATAGCCCTCCTGATTTTTAACTGCCACACATGGGTGTGGCAACTAGCCTAATTTGCGCCTCTATGCCTCCTATCAGTCTCAAGGTGGTCTCTTCTGTATGTCCTTAGTTGTAGGACTTCTGTTCAGCTGGACTTAAGGAGATTTTCAATAATGATTGTTCTGTAGTTTGGTTGTAATTTTGATGTAGTCATGAAAGGAGGTGAGCTCAGTGTTTACCTACTCCGTCATCTTGACCGGAAATCCTGTCACCGCATCTTCCATCTTCTTTCTGATTACCCTTTACTTATTAAGTAAATGCTTCTTGTTTCCTCAACTCTCACTAGATAGCTTCATGGCGGCAAGGCCTCTCTGCTCCTTGGCATCCCCTCTCCCAAGTTCCCAGGTCAGTGCCTGCCGTGGTGTACTCAGTGCATGTCGCTGATCATCGGGTGGACATGAGGCCTGGTCAGCCACAGAAGGAACATGACTTTTTTCTGGTGACCAGAATAGGCAATGGAGAGTTTAAACAAAGGTGTGATGACAGCTGATTTCTACTTCAATAAGAATCCCTTGGCTGCCATTGGAGGTAGGACTGGGTGGGGGCGGGAGACCCTGAGCAGGCAGGGATGCTTGTTTCTTATTCCCTGATAGGTCCTGAGGCAGCACTGTCCACCAGGACTTCTTGCTGTGATGGGAATGTTTTGTGTCTGTGCTTTCAGAAGCCGCTGTCCACAGGCGGCCACTGAGCACTTGGAATCAGTGTGACCGAGAAACCAGATTTTAAATTTCATTTTATTTTAATCAGTTGAGATTTAAATAGTGACAGGTGGCTAGAGGCTCCATACGAACACTGTGATTCTCACCACGGACCAAGGTGGTAGTATGTGAGGCACTTAGGTCTTGCGTGTGGAATTCCAAATGGCCTCTGGAACCCGATCCGGTCTTGCATCACGAGGTCCTTTATAAGGGACCAACCAGCAGGTGGCAAGGGGGTCTGATTTTTAAAGTCGAGCATTACTCTGACGTTCTACATAAACTTGAATGGACCCTGACATGCTAGGGCGGGGTGGGAGACCTAGAGAGCAGCCTTTTAGCCCCTGCCCTTGAACGGCATCCTCGCTGCCCCCGGCAGTGACAGAAACAGGCCACACACACACTCGATACAATTCAAATGGCGATCGTATCGACAAACAGAAGACAAACTAAAAGTCCTTGGTCCAAATAAGTGGTTGGAGTGGATGATAAACGTATAAGCAGCACTCTGTTATTGATTTTGTGAATGGTCACTCTCAGTTTACTTAAAAGGGGCCTCTCGAACCTGATCGGAGGATGCCGACTCCTTTTCAATTCCCTCCCAACAGGCCCAGCAGGGGGCAGCGTGGGCCTGGGAATGGGCTGGAGATGGCTCCCCGTGAGCGAGCGCGGGGTGCAGGGAAGAGTTGGATGGGTGCCTGAATCTGCGCCCCCAGCTGGCCCCGCCAGGACCCAATCTGCTCCCCATCAACGAGAGACTCTCTGAGAGTTCTCGGTCAGGTTCCCCTCCCCTCCTACAGCACCCTACCCTGCTCTGGCACTGTTCCTGGCCGACCTCTCTCTTGGGAGCTGGGGCCCTGGGACGAGGTCTTGTGAGCGGGCTGCCCCCCGCCACCCTTTCAGAACCAGCTCGCTTGGTCACCGCGTCTCCTGTGGCTCTCAGCCAGCTCCAGGCCTGCCAAGCCCGCCCTCAGTTCCAGCCCTGGTCCTGCCTAGACAGCCCGGCACAGAGGTTAGGAGTCTGCCTTCTAGGCCAGCCCGGGCTCAGCAAAGTGACCTTGGCTCCCCACACCTTGGTTGTCTCTTCTGTAAAATGGGACCAAATGAGTTAATATTTGAGAAGTGCTTAGAAGAATACCTGCTATGTAATCTGTGATCAATAAATAGATAGTTATATACATAGATAAAAGATAATGGGTAGATAGATGATTGATATATAACATTTTCTTAAGCTCTGCAACACTGTTTTTTCATTTGAATCTTTCAGGGGAGGAAAGGGGGATGGAGGGGAGCCAGAGCTGGGCTGACTCACTCGCCAGTCAGAAATCCGCTTTGCCTGAGCTTTGTCCCCCTGCAGGCAGAGTGGGCGACACTTGGCCTCCTGGATCTAGTGGCTTCTCCATCAGCACATTATGCTGTGTTTTCTTTGAAGGAGGTTTTAAACTGCAAAGCTCTCGTCCCAATGTGCTGTGGAAGGAAAAAGGATTGAGTTTTCCTCTCATTTATTTTAAATGCTTCGAGGTTGAATTTCACTCCCCAGACTGGTAAAGTAAGAAAATCTTGAAATTATATATGTGTCTGGATCCTCCTAGAATCCCCCAGAGCTATGCCAGGCTGCTGAGAGCCACAAAGCTTTGTCACTGGCCTGCCTGACCGTGTGGGCCCAGGCAGTGGACACTCAGCCAGGGCTTGCATGTGGGCCAGGGCTGGCTACGGCCTGGATGGGGACCAAGGAAGCAGTGATGGTAGCGTCATGCGTGTGTCCTCTGTTGGGGTCACGGCATAGGAAACTGGATTCTGCACAGAGCCCTTTATCTGGCTTAATCCCTTCAGGCTGATGTTTGTTCCCCCGAAGGCCCCCACCCACTCCACTGAGTCCCGAGTGGGACAGTCTTCCCAGCAAAAGCTGCTGGGAGCAGCCTGTCTCCCTCTCCGCTTGAGCGGCACGGGCCGGCTTCCGCTGCGTCTGACCGTGTTGTCACTGGCGCTTGCTTCGCTGAGGAACGAACTTAGGGCGTGTGCTTTGTGTGAATCCCAAGACAAACCCTTTCTGTGTCCATCTCATTCTGTTTGGTTTCCTCTGACCCGCGTCATCAGTTGAGATATTAATTACAAAAAGATGGCTCGGGGCATAGAGCTGGAGGTGACGTGGTCTGGCTCCTTCCTTTAACAAGGAGGAGACTGGCCTGGCGGGGAGTGACTTGCCCCAGGCAGCCAGCTCCTGGAAGAGCTGGGGACTGAACCCGGCCCCCAGAGCCCCATTGTTAGTCCCCAGGGCTTTTGTTGCTGACTGGGCCTGCATTTTCAGTATGGCTGCACTGTAAGTGGTGAAGCACTAGAATGGCCCGTGAACTCGGAGAGTGTCTCAGGAGTACGGAGGCCTGGAGCGGTGAGACGCGGTTTCACTGTGGATGTGGGGCCAGGGCGGGGGCACGGATTTCTCCCTTTCCTGCTAGAGTCGTTTGAGTGGTGACCCCAGGGATCCTGCTGCAGCAATGGGTGACATCGGGGCTCTGTCACGTCAGGGGCTGCCTTCAGACTAGAAAGGGAAAGAGGGGCTGGTGGCCGGTGTCTGTGAGCAAGAGGCGGCCACACCGGAGGGTTCAGCGAGGGTTGGGAAGGATGCATCCCTGGATGTGGGGACGTCCTCGGCACACCTAACGCCAAAGCCTGTTTCACTGGGCGGGGTCCTCAAATGAAAGCTCCGGGACCCTTTGTTCAGCAGGAAGCATCGAGGGGGGTCCACAGTGGTTCCCCGGCCACATGTGCTCACAGGTCCTGCCCGGCTGGTGGGTTAGAGAAGGAAATAGAAGGGTCCTGTTACCAACGGTAAGTGATTAACCAAGGAGGCCATTTGCTGGCGGGGGGGTGGCTCTATCACCCTGTGGCCCACATAAGCCCATCAAACGTAAGCAAGAATGGATACACTCACATCAGAGAACGGGAAACTCAGGAACGTGGGATCACAAACAGCCAACCAGACTTTCCCAATAAGGCAACCGCTTAAGCTACAGCCAATCACGTAATTTCCAGGGGACGCATCCGCATCTTTGCGGTCAAAACCTCTCCCGGACCCCCACCCCAGGGGTCCTCCTGACCGCTTGGTTTGGTGCTGCTGATGCGAATGGATGCGTGCTCAAAAAACTCTTGGAAATTTTAATGTGCCTCAGTTCATCTTTTACCACTAAGCACTTTGTACAGTGAGCCGTCGTTAGCCTCGTCCAGCCCCAGAGGGCACAGGTCTCTGGGTGGCGATGGGGAGGGGACTCCCGGGCAGGTAGCTCAGAGGAGCCGAAAGGGTTTTCAGCTTTGAATGCACGTTTCCTTGAAAACCCGCTCTTGCCATGGGGTAGCTGGACCTGGATGCCCAAGGGGAGCCCTCGCACCCTGGGGACCCCGCTGTGCTGGCGGGCTCTGGGGCCGAGCGCCAGCATAATGGTGGGCAGCAGATGGGCAGGGCTACCGCTTCCTCCCCGAATCTGAGTCAGGCGGCGTTTCATCCTGCAGGCTCTGCAGGGCTGGCCCGGATGCAGAATCCCAGTTTCTGAGGGTGGAGGTTTCTAGGCTCCGGGTAAGTTCTGAGCCTGGCCATTTCTGATGTGCGAGGAGGAGGGGCCCACCGCCACGCTGAGGCCTTGTGTGGTGGGAACGTGAGGGTTTGGGTGCCAGGTGTGAGCAGAGGCTTGTAAACACCCACGGAGGTCAGAGGTCGGTATTAGTCTTGGGGATGCAGCGCACGAGAAGCCCGGCGCGGCACGGAGGCCACGCCCCCTCGTCGCCTTTCGGGTCAGAGTCCCTGGTGGCGGGCCTCGGCCTCCCTTAAACAGCCAAGGCGCAGGTGGCGTGTGTGTATGTGGGAGGGGCGCGGTTAGGTGGCCGCGTCGCTGAGGCTGGGTTTGGAACACGTGGGATTACTCCACATTTAGAAAGCAAACG
>CM053506.1:3196806-3221841 GCA_028627145.1 Eidolon dupreanum
CTTAATATCAGGGGCCCTGCCAGGCTGGGCTTGAAGTTACCAGCTGAAGTGCAGTGCTGGGTTGTATACAGCAGGTGCTCATCGTTGTGTGTTGAATGAATATGTTAATGAATTGCTATGGGAACTGGAACCACTAACCTTTAGTATAATCGGTCAAACTTACAGAAAAGTTGAAAACTTGTACCCGTCACCAAGATTCAATCTAACATTGTGCCCATTTGATTCCTCTCTCTGTATGACTGTATCTCTATGTATCTATCTGCTGTAAACACGTACATATGTGTCATTCGAAAGTAAGTTTCAACTATTCTGGCATTTCACGAAGTCCCGATTAACAATGATTTTAACTATATACTATCCAGTCTATGTTTATATGTCCTCAACTGTCCTAAGCATGTTTTACAGCTATTTTTCAGAATCCAGGATCCGATTCGGGTACACACTCTGTGTTTGGTGGTTATGTCTCCAGTTCTTTTTGACTAGAGCAGTCCTTTTCTTTAGAGGTTGTTCTTTTTCTTTTCCATGACATTAACTTTTGAAGCTTCCAGGCCATTGTCTTGTAGAATGTCCCCCATTCTGGGTTCATCTTACTGGGCCGCTGTGGCGTTTATATATTCTTCCACCCCCTGTATTTCCTCTGAACTGGAGGTTGGGTCTAGAGGCTTCAATAGGGTTTTTGGCAAAATGCCACTTCGTAGGTTGGAGACTTCGCGTGGCATCAGGAAGGCCACCGCACTGGGGCAGGCTGCCGTTGGTCATCTGATCGTTTGCTTAAGGTGGTGACTGCAAGATGGCTCCATGTTCAGGCCCCATCTGTTGGGTAATACGCTGGCATCGTGCGAATATCTTCTTTTCCAGCAACTTTTCACTCAGTGAGTCTAGCTCAAACCCATTATTGCACTTGGGGTGCAAAATGGAGCCGCTCCTTTCGTGTTGCGCCCCAGAGCTGGGGCTATAACGGAGAAACGCGCTGCTCCGCCACCAACCCCCACCCACTTGGGAAAGTTCTCTCAACTCTCTGAACCTCCTTTTCTTTGGGGAGATTGATGTCAGCCCTCAGAGATGTTGCAAGACTCAGTGGGGCAAAGTACAGTTTATAAACTGTGAAGTTCTGTATTTATTTCTGCAAACTTGAGAGACTCACTTCAGATGCAAGCTGATTGGGCTGGCTGCTTGCCCGTAGAGGACCCTGAAAACCCAACATGGAACAAGTGTTGTTTGAATGAATGAGTGAGCACCCAAAACACAGGTACCCAAATGGAAGAGCAATAAATTAACACTGGGGGGAAACTGTATTATATATGGACAAAACTTTACCCTCCTCATCGAATGACAAAAGAAGTTGTTTCTTGAGATTTCATCTTTCCACATTGGCTGCACCATTCCAGGCTTTGGCGTCAAAGCCAGAGAATGTGGGGGGGGAGGGGCGGGGCTCCAGGACATTCTCTGCTGTGTCCATATTTCTTGAAGTGTTGCTATGTCTCTCCACTCTGCTTGTTAGTATTTATTTTTTAGAGTACTCTGATAATTATTTTATATATTTATCCTGGGTTTTTAGTTGTAATCATTTGGAAAGATAGGGTCAGGTATACCTTCCGGACAGAATCAAAGCCTATACAATTACTTTTCATGACTGCGTAATATTTTCCCAAGCACATCTGTCATGGTTCTTTGAAATTTTTTCCTTAAACTCTAGATCATTTCTATTTGTTTTCATTATTATAAATAAGCTGCTGTGAATATCTTTTTCTGTATTAAGAATTAGTGTCTTAATAGATATTCAGGAGTGGAAATGCTGAGCTGAGTAATAGAAACATTTTTTGCCCCACGTGCTTCAAGTCTGAAATGCTCTGTCCCACATTTTCCTGAAAATGAGTCCTCATTGTAATTCAACTTGACATTAAAATGTCACCTCAAGGAGGCCCCTCATTCCTCCACCACCTGCCATATGCTCTCGATCACATCGCCCTATTTTAATTTCTTCCCGGCTCATATGTCTATATGAAGTTGTCTTTGTTTGTTCTTTGTTTGATACCTGTTCCTATAATAATGTCATTCCTTCCAGTAGGGGGATCTGTCTCCCTCATTCACTGTGGTATCCCTAGAACCAGCATAGTGCCTGGCACATAGCAGATGCTCAATAAATATTCTTGAACAAATAATATAGCATGGCGTTTAAGCATATGTGTTCTTAGTCAGAATGCCCGTGTTTGAACCCTGGCATAGACCTCAATATATTGTTGATGGGTGCAAAGGATAATGCATGAAATGCTCCATGCCTGGGGTAGGGTGAGCATTCACTGGCTCTTAGCTCTTACTGAGCTATTGTCAAATTGCTACTTCTGTAAAATGGGGCTAGTAATACTCCCCCCGCTTCAATGTACAAAAAGAGAATGTTACCGAGAGCACGTTGGGTAGCGAGGTAAGAAGGAGCCATTCAAATCTGAGCCCTTATGTATGTTATTACGCGTACAAAATAGCAAGACAGTTTCAAAAGGCTTTTGAAGCCCATTACAGCCCTCTACCAGGAGTGTCAGTGAGAACGAAGGTCTGTCTGTGGGCTCTCTCCAGCTGCCCAATGTCTTTGCAATGTTTCATTTTGAAGGAAAGTGTTGAAAAATAAGTCCAGGCTGTGTGTAAGGAATGACTGTATAATTTAATTATTTTAATGACATTAAAAATGTTAGTCACTGTGACTCTCCTTCCTGTGGCTCAGCATATCAAAGAGGACCCTTAATTAGAAACGGAACAAAGGACCTTTTCCATGGGCTTCTCTGGGGACATCTTCCAGGGAGACTCATGAACAGTCTGACTGTTTTGGCATCCGGTGGTCTCATTCATCTAGTGTATCTCCCTCTCTCTCCCTCTCCGCCTCAAGCTCTTTCTGAATGTTGTGCCTCCTCCCAGGCTCAGCCTCCCCTCCCCGCCGGCCCTCTCCTTGCCTCCCTCCTGCCTCTATGTTTCCATCTGCCCTTCTCCCCACCCGCTTCCTTCTTTCCTCCTGCTGCTCCACCTGTCAAACCACAGTCAGAAAGAAGGCAGCTTGGGCAAGAAAGCTGGAAGGGACTCCTGGGAAAATTTAGTCAGATCAAACGGCAAACATGGACGCCTGCTGTATGTCAGGCTCTGAGCTGAGGGAGGAGTGAGACCAAAGGTCCCTGCCCGAAGGAGCTTCTGAGTGAATGAGATCACACACACACACACACACACACACACACGCACGCACACGCAAACACGCAAAGTTTAACAGTTAGAGAGAGTTTAAGGCTGTCTGAGGAAAATGGCCAACGAACTGTAGGGAACAGGAACTCCCTCTGGACTGTGGGAAGGAGCAGTCCCTGTTCCACCTAGCTGGGGCATGTGCGTGCGTGTGTGTGTGTGTGTGTGTGTGCTCACGCACACCGAACTGTGTGACTCAGTGGCTTGGCTGTCTCAGTCTTACAGACCTAGACATGGCAGCCGAGAAAAATCCAGAGTCTGGTCTAATTACTAGTTCGTCGGTACAGTGGGCCCTCTACCCAGGACCCCTGCACTTCTCCCCCAGGTCACACCTCCTCCCCCGCCTTTACCCAGCCAACCCTGTCGCACAAATAATAGCGTTTTGCCCCCACCCCTGGGGTACAATTCAAGCTCAGCAGTGGCCGAAGCAGTGCTGCCAGGCTGGAAGGATGGGCTCCCCTGCTGCCGAAATCTGGGCTGGCACAAGAACAGAGCGAGCCTTATGCCAGGTGCCATGGGCCCCGCAAGCTCCAGAGCCGGTGCTGGCTTCCCAGACAGCATGGATGGGAGCTCTGGTCCCTGTGCTTGAGGAGACCCTAGTTTGCAGCAGCAGAAACCTGCTCAAGGTCAGGAGGGGGCTTTGCTGGAAGACTCCGGAAGTCTGCAGTGGAACTCCAGGGCTGGGGGTGCACGCCAGCTTCCAGGACCGGAAGTAGGACATTTGGAGGACTGTGTTTTTGCTATCTCTTGCTGTCTTCTTTCTGCTTAGCCTTTAAAATAATACTTATTGAATGTCTACTGTGGACAGACTCCGAGACACAGTGACAGTAAGTCAGACAGTCCCTGTCCTCAGGGAGCTGCAGACCAGCAACGAAAGTTGGTGTCACACAAGGCGACAGGCCGCTAAAACGTGACCGGTATACGAAGTGCCAGGTCAGAGACAGGCAGGCGGCCAGGATGCGGAGCAGTGGGTGGGGCTGATTTTGGATAGAGAAGTCGGGGGCGGGGGTTCTCCTCAGGAGGATGACGTGCGGAGTGAGATGCAAGAGACAGTCATGCTTGGCCACGTGGAGTCCACGGCTGACCTTGGCGAGAGTCGCCTTGATGTTCAGTCTGACCTTACTCACTTTCCCTGCTTCTCAGTCCAGGGGGCAGTGGAGACTCCCTCCCGGCCTGCATACACCGTCCGTACAGGACAAGCCGCCAGTGGACACAGACTGGCTGTCTCTCAAGAACTCCAAATCCCCAGTGAAGGGGGTCTGGTGGTCACCCCAGTTCCATCAGGTGTGGCCTGGGGTGGGGACTTGCATGTGTAGCGTGAGTTGAGGCAGCTCCCAGCTTCTGAGCACGGAGGATGCTGTCCCCTGGGCTTGATGGACCCTAGAAGGATGCCCGCTGTGGCCCCTTATGTGGTCAGTTTGTGGCATCTTCCAGAGCTCTGTCTGTGTGGACCTGGAGCTGCTGCTGGTCACCATGGAAACAGAAACTTTGTTCACCGCTTCTCCTGCTCTTTTTCACCCCTTCTCCCATTTTTCCTTCTTTTCTGTCCTTACACCCACTCGCTCACTTCTCTCTACTTCCCGTCCTCTATTTTCTGTTCCTCATTTTCTACCTTGCTTGTGATTTCCTCAACTGCTTGATTTTTATTCCGTTATGCCTAGCGTCATTAGTCGCCTTCCATTCCTCACGTGGGGATGAGGAGGTGAATGCTCGTCTATGTTCATTTAGAGAAACGCGCACACCCACCTCCACAACACAACCACATTCGCAATGCAATAACCTCACCGCTCTTTCCCACGCCAATGCCACCCAGAGGAGAGTCGGGAAGCGAACGGGGGGTGGGGGACGTGCGCTGTAGCCTGGAGTCTGCGGTTTTCCTTTCGATGATCCTGAGACCCCACCTTTCGATACGGCCGCTCTTTGGCGTATGTGCGTGTAACTGAAAAGATCCAGGCTGTGATGGTTCTTATCTTAATAAGCACAGCTGTCAGTCATGTGCAGAGTACAGAGCTCTGCAGTGCATACTGTACACACACAGCCAATTCAGATTCTTCCAAGAAGCCTCTGCCAGACTCCACGAAGAGAGCCCACAGCCAATTCGAGTAGGAACTCTGTCGATTTAGAGCTTTTCATGGCTCAGAGCCTGGGGACCCGCCTCCATCGCTCGGCGGGCTTCCAGCCCTGGACTGCCCGCCACTGGGTGCTGAGTGACTGGCCAGTCGGCTAGAGGTGTGGCGACGGAGGACGAGACGCTGGCCAGGGGCGGCAGCTCCTTTGTGACCTGTAGAGCTAGCTGGCAAGTGGAACAGCGGCAACAAAACAATCGAAGTTGCTATCTGACTTCAGAGAGACGAAAATAACTAGATGGTCGGTTGGACTGAGGATATTTAAAAAAATAATGGCTCGTGGGAGTCAACATGGCAAGGGTGTGTTGTTTACGAGGGCCCGGCATGGAATGAGTTTCGGGCTGCCTGCCACAGCTGGACTGGGTTGGGAGGGTGGGTGGTCAGAGGTCATGCTCCTGAGCCCTGGCAGGACTCCCCGAAGTGCTGAGCCTGGAGGTGAGTGCCCCCAAATGAGCACTGGCCTTCAGCCCATTCCCTCCTGGTCCCCTAGGGACTCTGATCTGGGCTCAGGAGCAGAGCCAGAGGTCAGCTTCTGCGACCTTCACATGACCTGGGCGGAGGAGCCTCAGTTTCCTCAGCTGGGCAGTGGGGAGAAGGCCTCCCCGGCAGGGCTGCTGCGGGGTTCCAGGAGACGACGTGGGTAGAGCAGCCGGCCGCAGTGGCTGAGCACTGATACGAGAGGACCGCGATGCTCTGAGGATGACCTGGCTCTCGCAGCGACCTGGAGGGTGCCTCATGTGGCCTTCCGGGCTTGCCCCTCGTGCGTCTCTCCAGCCTCCCCGCCCTCCTCCTCTCTCTTTCAGCTCTGCACTGATGGGACTGAAGCTCTGTGCCTAGTTACTCCTCGTGCTGGCCGTGTGAGCTAGGGAGGTGCCCGGGGCTGTACCCACAGACGGCAAGAAGGGTGCTGCAACCCTGGCAGGCCTGAAACATGGAAGTGGGGTACACCTCTTCTGGAGGCATCTTTATTTTCATGTGAAGAGCTCCAGCCAGCACCACGGAGGGACTAAATCTTGGTGCGAGATTGTGGTGGGGAGAGCCTGTGGCCCTCCGGGGTGGTACCATTTCTGGACATTGGGGAAGCCCCAAATCTTCCCCTCCATTGTAGAGAACATGACAGAGAGAAAAGCACAGGAGGGTCATCCACCCATCTCTGGCCTTCTTTGGCTTATTTCAAATGAAATCAGAATGACTTGTTGAAAGCTGTTCCACAAGGAGTTTTTACTGGCTTTCCATTAGAGTCACACTTTAGACGTTGAAGCCTGACTGTCAATCTCTGTATTCGGGGATGTATCTACAGAGATCATCACGTGCGATGGAAAGAGAAATATTCTGGAGGCTTCAAACAGCCCAGCAACGAATCATCATTATGCATCAACAGCCCTGCACAAAGATATTTGGAAGCAAATGAATAGAGGGGAAAAGGTGACAAATGACAGGTACACGAACTTCGGTCTGTCACATATTACTGTACAGAACATTAAGTATAAAGCTGTTTATTTAACTTTATTTAACACAGGTTCTGTGCTCTGGCAAAGGATGTTCTTTAGAAAAAGTTAAGCCGACTGTAAACTGAAGTCTGAATTTATGTAAACATAGTGTTTGAGATGTGTAAGGACCTTGACAAGGGCAAGTCTTACCAGCACACCCAGAAGACCTGTCACAGGTAGGACGTGGGCCAGAGGGATGCTCCTGCGTGTGTTATCCTGCATGCAAACCGCCTTGCCTGAGGTTGACAGCAGGTGTGCCTGAGCGCAGCAGAAATCTTGAAACTGCAATTTCAAATACAGAATGTCTCTTAAAACATAGTCAATACAGCAGGTTATAATAAAGTGTTCACTCAAATCTAGTGAGAGTTAAAAATGAACTTTGTTGCTTTTTTTGCTGCCATTGTTTTAAATCTCTTTTTAAAATTAAGGTTGTATAAACTTTGTATGGTACTATAATGCTGGATGCATGTCACTACACATGTGTGCAATCCGGTAGAATGTACAACGACCAAGAGTGAGCCCTAAGGTGAACTGTGGCCTTTGGGTGGTAATAATGTGTCAGTGCAGGTTCATCAGTTGTAACAAAGGGGCCACGCTGGTGGGGGAAGGGATCCTATGGGAAATCTCTGTGTCTTCTTCTTGATTTTGCTGTGAGCCTAAAATCGCCCTAAAAAGGTCTTTAATTAAAAAAAAAATCAGGTACAACGTACATATAGTGAAATAGATATTACGTGTGTAGTTGACAGAGTTGTAACAAATCTATGACCAGCACCCAAATAAGGATACGGAACACTCTGTCACAGCAGAAAGTTCCTGGGCACCTTCCACAGTCAGTAATTTCACGGCTGTTTAAACTTTCAATCAAGCCTGAACATGTGGACAGGTTCTGCCCAACTCCAGCTGTTCGGGATGATCCGCTTGGCTGCCTGGTCCTTCTGCAGCTGGCCCTGGTACCCAAGGCAGAGGGACCAGGTGGCCCCACTCCCCACTCCCATCCCCTCCCCCAGTCCTCCTCATGAGGGGCCCTTCCATGCATCTCTGTCTCCCCACTAGGCTTCAGGCTGTCAGTACACTCTGGCCTTAGCGGGTATTCAGCCAGTGTTTGTTGACTGAATGAGTGACCGAGTGGGGAAATTAGCAGGTAACCGGGCTCACCGGCACATGGGTTGGTTCCCACACTTGGCCTTAGTTGGCGTCTCTGGTGGAATAGCCGCTGCTCGAGCTGCAACCTTGGAATCGAAACCCTCTCGCTTGCCAGTCGTTCTCCACCCCGCGTGCCCTGACCCAGCCCCCACCCCATCCTGCCCTGCTCCCTGTCCCACCTGGGGACCCCTGCAGCAAATCCTACTGGATCTGCCCCCACAGCTGGCTTGAATCCGCCCCTTTTTTCCTTCCCCACGCCTCTGTCCTCAGTCCAAACCCCACCACCCTCACGTGGACAGTTAAGTGGCCCCCAGAATGGTTTCCCCACACATCTGTGCTTTCCACTCAAATCCCTCGTCCTCCCCAAAATGACCTTTTCCATGTCTCTCCACTATTTAAAGTCTCCCAGAGATCCCCACTGAACTTCACACGAGTCCTAGACTGCTTCTGCTGACCTAGACCCCGACTTTACTCCGGCCAAGCCTCCCTCTGCTCTCAGAGGTCAGGCCGCACAGGCTGCTCTGTCACTTGAGCCTGTCCAGCTCTTTCTCACATGGGGGCAGGGCTGGTCGCTTGAGGTGACCTTTGCACTCTCTCTGGATTGCTTTTCCCTCAGCTGAGCATGTGGTCGGCTCCTTCTCAAGTGTGGGGGTCTCAGCCGAGGCTCCCTCATGGAGGGCTTCCCTGCCTGCACTAGTCCCAGTGAACCCCCCCATCACAGCACCTGTTCCTCCCTCTCTTCCTTGTCCCTCTCCACTTCTTCTCATTTCCCCTCTCCCTTTCTTTTCTGTTTTAAGGATTTATCCAAAGCCGTACGCGCTTTGTGGAAGTCCTTGTTTATCTGTTTAACCCCTCCCCCACAAAGGGCAGTGGAGATGCCTCCTGTGGACGTCTCTGTGGGCTCTAGGCCCTCTTAGGGGCCGGTCCCTCTTTTGGCAAAAAGCAGAGGCCCACGAACTATTTCTGAGTGGGCAGATGAACCTACGGAAGGCTCTCTATGATTCTATGATGAGAACAATGGAAGAAACATTTAACAAGTCCTTCTCCAGGTGTGTCGCCCCTGTCGGGGACCCTTTGCAGATTCTTAAGAGAAAAGTGGACAGCAATGGCTCTGCGTCTGTCACCCAGTGATTCGTGGCAGCATCAGGGTGGGCTGTGGGCTGGGGGAGCTTGCGGGGGCACTGTCCTCTCTCTGCTGCACGGGGCGGGTGAGGACCCGGCAGATACCCTACTCACACCCCCCTGACTCCGATGCCTGCTCCGTGTGTGGTCCGGCCCAAGCAAATGCATTTCCACGATAACATCATATAAAGCACAGACATCTGAGGGAAAAAATGTCTGACTTGAATAATAGCCTCTCTTCTAATTGCAGAAAGCTGTGTGGTTTGCAAGGCGATGGTTTTCCATCAGGAGGCCTCTAAATATAGTCACGCTGATTTGAACTGCCTCCTTCAGTGTCAGCCTGAACGTTAATGACATTAGCAAATCACTCTGGCGGCGGAAACAGGTATCTCGACCACCACGGGGCGCAGCTTCTCACAACCGCCTCGTTGTTTTACGGAGGGGAGCCACCCCCCGAAATGCAGAAAACACAGACTCACACACACCTTTCTGGTGCTTCCGCAGGTGCCTCTCAGCATGAACTTCATTGCGCCCACCTTGTAGGGCTAGAAACGTGGGACTCCTTTAGGTGGGGAGCGGATGCCCACGGGGCAGCCGCCGGGCAGTTGGAAACTCGGCCAGAGGACAGGGCTGGGTGCTGCATGGGAGGCAGCCGCACGGAGCACAGGGCAGGCCGACTCCCAGTCCCTCCCCGCACCAGTGGGGGCTGCTTCCCATCATTCTGGCCTTTGGTGGTCTGGGACCTTGCTTCTCTCGCTCCTTCTAGAAAATGCGTGGGAGTGGCGTGAATCTTGAGGAAACGCGAGATGTTTCCTGCATCAATTCCTTATCTTCGGACGGTCCCTAGGTCTTGCAAAGTCAAGTTGGGGAGAATTCAGGGCCCATGGGGCAAAATGTAGTATTTCCTTATTATTATTTTCTAGGCGTGGCATTCCACCACGGGGAATTTGTAGTGTGATTTTTATGACACGTTGCAGCTTCTGGATTTAATTTAAGCTTTATTCCGATATCGTGCACACATGCCCAGAGGCTCAGAGGCAGCTGGGTGAGGCCGACATGATTTATGACAGTTTGGGGCGTGGCGATCTGGCAGACCCCTCGAGATCCTGCGTCTGGAAGACCAGGTGCTACACCTGCTGGGTGGGAGGCGGCCGTGGGCAGCGGGGGGACGAGCCAGGCTGGGCTTCGCATCAGCCCGCCCATCGCGTGGCGTTTCCAGTTTGCGAAGCGTCCATTCCATCCCTCTCCTGAGCTGGGAGGCGTTTGTGTCTCATTTTATGGGTGAGGAATCTGAGGCTCCCTAACACTAAACGATGAGGTTGGCACAAGTTCTGCCTATGCCCCCCCTTTCCTTCATGTTTGCGGGGAAGCTTCTGGTTTGAAATACCTCTGGAGTCGTGGGCATCGGAGTTGTGGGGTGCGGGGGTGGGGGGTGCTTCCTGGAGTGGGCGAGGCCGTTCCTGGTAGCCGGATGTGTGTGAGCGAGGGTGTGGGGGGTCATGCAGATGGTGTGACCTCACTCCTGCACCTGGACATCAGCGGGGAGGGAAGAGGAGGGCGTCGGGAGGTGAGGCTTGGAGAGCTCATGCGCACCCCGGGGTTTGGGTGCGGTCCTCCGGGTGGCTGGGGAGCCCGGAGGGCTGCGAGCTTATCCACAGATGGGGACAGAGAAGGCCCAGCTTCACGGCAAGGAGGAGGATGGAGTGGGGTGAGCTTGGGTGCGAGGCAGGGAGGCAGTGAAATGAGAGAAGTCACTGGCGGAGGGGGCCGTGATCGTGCCGTGGGGTGACCTGACAGTGGGGTCACAGGGGGCAGAAGGGGGCAGTCAGGTGAGAAGGAGGAGGAGCCGTGAAGGGGATGGCAAGGCAGGCGAGAAGCAGTTGGGCCTGGGGGCCACAGAGGTCTGAAACTCGATGCGTTGTGTTGGGTCATCTCCTGGTCATGGTCACCAGCATCCTCTGCCCTGGGCCGAAAGCTTCAGGGGTGCGGTCGCTGTGCGTCCGAGGTCCGGGACGGAAGAAGGAGGGAGGCTCGGGGTCACCGGCCTGGCCGCCCGGTTTGCAGACGGGCAACTGAGGCTCTGCCAGGCTGAGGCACAGAGAGTGACTCGCTGGAACTGGAGTGACCCTGGTCCAGGGCTCTGTCCCCACACCGCTCTCTCTGGAGCCACAGCTGCGCCATGAAGTCCGCACCATCCTGACGTCTGGAGACACTTGGCTGCCAACGGCCCAGCTCCCCAGCTGCGCTGCGTTGCTCAGTACTTTCTCTCGTTCCCACTTTGCCTTTGTCGAAAGGTGCGTGTCACGGCTCGCGCCCATCAGAAAGAGCCTCGCCGCGGGGAGCACGGTGCACTTGCAAAGCGGGTGCCTAATAAGGGCGCTGCCAAGCCCCGCTCTGCCCTCGTCTCAGTGTGTCCCTGCACACCTGCCTCCCGCCTGGCCCAGAGCGCGGCCGGTCGCGGGTGTAGTCACTGGGACTCCAGCTTCCCCCTGCAGGAAGGAAGGAGCGCGGTGGGGGGGGGGGCGGTTAACCCTGGGTGCTCCAGTAAGTGAATGGGGCGGGGACTTGGGCAGGTGCCACAACGTCAGACAGGTGGCTGCAGAGGGCAACATTCAGTGTCGCCAGGGAGGGGTTCATGAATACAACAAGTGGGGTGAATTTGGAAACACAGGATAAGAC
Source organism: Eidolon dupreanum (assembly GCA_028627145.1). Classification (NCBI taxonomy): domain Eukaryota; kingdom Metazoa; phylum Chordata; class Mammalia; order Chiroptera; family Pteropodidae; genus Eidolon; species Eidolon dupreanum. Next base: position 3,208,586 of record CM053506.1, read on the forward strand.
CAGAGTTGGGGAGAGCCCAAGCCAGGCTTTACTGACCACTCACCCCATGGTAGGTATTGTGCCGGGTGCGGTCACACCTTAGTGAATAAGACATATGAGGCTGACAGTGGGGTCGATAATACACCTGAGCCCCTTGCATGGCGAGGCCCTGTTCTGAGCAATTTACCTGTATCAACTCACTTATTCCGCACAAGTCTGTGAGGTCGAAATTATTATCGCCCCCACTTCCAGATGAAGATACCGAGGCGTAGAGAGGTGAGGTGACCTGCTCCAGGACCCAGCTGCTGAGTGACTGAGCTGGAATCTGAACTCAAACGTCTGGTCTGGGACCCCCCCGCCCCGCCCCGACCCCCCTCCCCGCCCCGGCTCTTGCTTACTCGAGCATCAGAGCAAGTGGAAAAAGAATGACAAAGTGTGGCGGGCACCGCGAGGGGACAGAACAGGCTGCAGAGGAGGGAAATGAGGGCAGAAGGGTGAGTCTTCCTTGAGACAGAACTGTCCAGAAAGGGCTCTCCGAGGAAGCGACATTTCACCTGAGGCCTGAAAGGGTGAAAGGGATTTTTATTTATGGAACTAATACCCGAGAAGGTTTCCTTTGAAAATGAAAAGATTGCACATCGATTTTAATTGTTTTGCTACTTTTACTTCTCCTCATAAGTTGCATTTATTCTTTCTCCAAAAAGGGAGCTGAGAGCCTATGAGCTGAGGTGGGGCAAACTCACCTGGGCGGGGACTAACTTGGGAGGAGCAGGGCCTGACCAGGTGACCCACGCCACAGGCTGAGAGTTTCCCCCTAGAAAATCTCTCATTTTTGTCAGCTATGGCTATGCCTGGCAAACCTTATTTAATTTGGATCTCTGGGGTGTTTAAAAAATTAATTGGTTTGGCTCCAGCTTTTCTTCCTCTGAGAATGAGATTCACTGTAAGATGTGAAGTGGCTGTGCCGATTGGGGACCGCTCTCTGCACACTGCCAAAGTCCCCTCACCCCTGCCTGGGGGCTCCCTGGCTGGGGTGGGAAGGGCGTACCCCAGTCACGTGGGAGTGCTGGGGCCTTCTTCCTCACATTGTGCACCCATCCCTGAGAAGGCCTCACTGATGTCAGGGAGGGACCCGAGGACTGGCCAGTGATCAAGGCAGCGGGACAGGGCAAGGGGTGCCCCAGATCTCAGGCTCGCCCAAAGGCCGTGAGGGGCCACTTGGAGGAAAATGCAGTCCAGAGCATGTGGACTTTGAAAGTCATTTTCAGTGTATGACTGTTTATTGAGCACCTACTGTGTGCCGGGCACTGGGATAGGCCCTGAAGGGGGTACCGAGAGAAATCAGGCTTTGGATTCTGCTCTGAAGGCATTTTCATGCAGCCGGTCGGCATTTATTGAGCTCCTTTTGCATACAGGAGAGATGCCAACTGCTCTCCAGTGTTCTCCCTCCTGGAGGAATTGACGGAGTGGTGGGGAAATCACTGCTGAGCCAGCACGCGACGTCCTGAGGGCGCGGGAGCCACGTACACGGTGCTGTGCGAGCCCAGGAGGGTGGGCACAGAGGGCCTCTCCTCAGTGCAATCATGGAGGGCTTCTCCAGGAAGAGGCATCAGAGCTAGACCTCAAAGTGCAAGCAGGAGTTTGCCAGGAGAAGGGTTGCAGAGCATCCAGGTGGTGAAAACAGTGTGTGCAAAAGCAGGGCGTGTCCCGGGGATTGGTGACAGGGGAGGAATGAAGGGCATGGTGTGGAGGTCACCTTTCTCCACCAGGCAGCAACGAGTGTGTGCCTTGCTCCGGTGGGACAAGATAAAAACAATATGCAAACTTAACTGAACGCTTGCTACGTACCCCGCTCTGTACTACACAGTTATGTGTACAACTGCGTTCAATGCTCACTGCAATTCTCTGTTAGGTCAGGATGGAATTCTCCTATTTCACAGAAGCGTAAACCGAGACCAGAAAGATGCAGTCAGTCTCTGCTCCAGGCTGACAGCTCAATGAGGGGCGCAGTCACCAGGCGAGGCCCCGAAGGCCCACATGGTCTGGCTCTGATGGGTAATCTGCCGTGTCCCCAGATGGGCCACTGCTGGTTCAGTAACTACCAGGAGGCTGTTTATATATTAAAATATAAAATTGAAACACCTTGATATTTAACAGGCCTCGGCCCCACCTCCAGGATGGAGAATGGAAACAATGCAAATACATGCTTTCTGTTTTATCCGCTGGAATTTCAAAGCTTAGGTTTAAAACGATTTAAGAATTTTCTCCAGGTCATTACCGTGGTTGCCGGTTTGAGCTGGATACACAAAGTCCCTGAAAGTAAGCCTCCTTAGAAATAGAAATGGATTCTCAGCTGCAGAACTTATAACTGGACGTAGCAACTTCTCTTCTTTCGCATATGGAAGGGGGGACATGCTCGGGTGGAAGGGGAAGGAAGTGTTGGTTGCTCCCTAATGCTCCCACCTCTTATACCTGAGCCCCTCAAAGCCGGCTGCGTTTCAGCCTGGGATTGACGACGTGGAGGTAGAAGTCAGTGAAACCCAGGTGTGAAGGAAGGAGGTCAAGACGTTTTTAAAAATTGCATCTCCTGATCGTGCCCCTGAAGAAGTATAGAATTAAATTAAATTTAAAAAGTGCCACGCCTCTGCTCGGTGTTGTGATCATGATCAGGTGACTGGTGTGACAACGGGGCTCTGCTTTTCTTACTGTGAAGGGTGTTTATGTGCTGAGGTCCCTAGGGCATTAAGTCCTTCATGCAAATAGTGATTCCATGAAGGTGACCTCTTCTTTTTCAGGCTTCATGCTTGTGTGACCACCAGAGCAGCTCCAGAATGTGTAAATTCGGGGAACTCCGATCCTAACAATCCCATTAGAAGAAAAGGCTAGAGAGTTCCTGGATGTTAAAGCCATCCCCCCAGATCCCCCTGGGACCATCACTGGGGGCCGAGCCGGCCCTTACCCTGCACCCTAAGTGCGTTGGGGGCCGTATGATGAGACGGAACTTCCCGGGGCCTGAGATTGTCACCTACCTGATGGATACAGATGTTGTGGAGCCAATCGATCGGAGGTTCAACTCCCGATGCAGTCGCTTGGTCAATGGCGACCTTCAGCAAGCGCCTTTACTTCTGGTCTCCTTGGTGGAATCGCCCTCCCCTGACAAGGTCTCGAGAGGATTGCACTGGTCAGGGGCCCAGCAGGACCAGAAGCACACGCAGATGAGCAGGCGTGATGAATGACGCCTGGAGGCGTGGGCAGGACAAAGGGAGAACGCTGGGACCAGGGACAGCAGGCTTAGGCCTGCAGGAGGGCGTTAGTGCTCATCAGCTGCAGAACTAGACCTGAGGGGTGGGGGAGGGGGGCTTCAGGGCAGCACAGAGAGGCAGCCACCGCCAGGAACTCTGGGGCAAAGCGGAGGAACGTGGGAGGGTTGGGGTTGGTGGAAGGGAAGAAGTGCCCAGATCTCTCTCTGTCTCACCCTCCTATCTCCTGCTGGCATCTGTCCTTGACCATTTGCAATCAGGGCAAGTATACTCAGACCACAAGGGTCAACCTTCAGGACGCGAATGGCAGAGAGGGTTGGAGATCCTCGGGTGAGGAAACAGAGAAAAAGTAGCACAAAGGTTAGATGTGATCCTAGCTGGGCATTCTCCTACACATAGTAGGTGACCAAGAATGCTGGATCTTCGTTCGGGGTGCTGAACAGCCTCTGGCCACTCCGAGTTCACTGTCTCCCCACGGGTCTGTGGGTGCGATTTCTTAACAGTTTTCATGACAGCATCTTATTGTTTACAAATGGAATATCTCAAGCCGAAGCCGGTTTCCCCAGGTCAACTTGAAAATGAAATCACAGCGTGGGGGCGACAGCGAGGAGGGGAGCTGCTTTGCAGGGGGTGGGGGCACAGACTAAGAATAAGGCTTATCGAAAAGGCGCCCAATCCACCGAGCACAGGAGTAAGAACAAACACGTTGAAATTAAATGTGAAATGGGTAATTATGTGGTAATGAGATTGAGGACATTACAAAGGACATTGCCATTTAAACCAGCACATCCCAACAGAATAATGAACGGGAAAAACCCTCCAGCTTCGTAGTTATAATCATAGTTGCCATAACAACTTAGTATCTCTCTCCATGAGCATCTATCTCGAGACTATATTTTTAGCAATGACTGTGCCGGAGCATGTATTTTTCTTTATATAGCAGCTAATTTTTCAAATTACCAACCTTAAAAAAAAAAAAAAGCATTCCATTTTCATTCTCTCTGAGTGTAAAAGTCTCAGGGATAATTAGGGAAATGAGCAGGTGTGAAAGTCCCTTATGAAAAATGCTATAAAAGTATTAGTGTCTTGACAACATTCGTTTCAACAAAATGTTCTCTGGACCCATAACACTATATTGTTCCTTGTCACCCAGCTTCACATAAATCTCTGTGGGGCTTATAAATATTTGAAAAGTTATTAGCTAGGTAAGGTGTTCAAGGATTATTTGACAAGTACGGATTTAGGTCTTGTAATAGAAATTAGCTTAACAGAATCCTGAGTGTCAGGAATGAATGAATGAATAAACATTGGTTAACCTTGCTTAACAGAAATGCACACAGCAGATTCCCAGCAGAAGCAAACAACAGGTTGACTTTAAACAGTATCGTTTGAAGGACTCGGAAACCAGGAGGTATTCGGAACTGCCATTTTGGTTTTCAAATTTGCCCCATCTGCTATGCCTAGCTGGAGGGTCTGGTTTTATAGGACGGCTAATGTCCAAGAAAAGTTACCACCCTACCAAGCTCCACATCCGCTCCCAGGAGAGGCTGATAGTCCTTTGTCAGGGTCCCAGATCTAAGTTAAACAAACCTGTTATTAGGTTGAGAACAGAAAGCTCTCAGAAAGAGGCACTTTTTGCAGATGCCATGAAAACTCCTGGCAAAGCTTAGCCATGCATCAAGGATTTATTGAGACTTGTCTATCTTTCTTGTCCTCAATTGCTTCTGTTAGCAGAGGTAGATTACAATAACCACTAGTTTACGAAGAGCTTAAAAACACTGGGCCAATGAAGAGCGTGCTTTGCTGTGGTTGCCCATTGGTGAGCTGGGAGAACAAAGCATGTGTGAGACATGAGCCAGGGTCCTAGGAGGAGGGGCCAGGTTCACACAGGATTGATAAGCACTTTGGGTTCTTTGCTGGAAGAGCAACACCGTAAATGGATGTTTTAGGGAGAAAGTCAGTCGCTCCCCATACAGAGTGACAGCAAGTCATAGAGAGACCAGCTGAGCAAGTGTTTCCATAACCTGGCATGGGGCACTGAGCAACAGGCCTCGTGCCAAAACCACCCACAGGAACGGGGGAAGAGGTGAACTAAAGGGTACGTGCCCAGAGAAACAGGACTTACTAATATGTTATCTACTTGACTGTCAACGAGAGATGGAACAGTCTTCGTCTGGGAAGCTGGAGAATGAGGAAATCTTCTCTGGCAGAGAGGCAGGGTTCAGAAGCAGGATGAGGCTCGCAGACCAAGAAAGTCACATCGGCTTTGCCATCCTGTCTTCTCACACTCCCTGAACTCTGGCTGTGCCCTGCAAATTTCCAGGCGAGAGCCCCAGACAGAGGGACTCAGAAGTGAACAAAGGCAGCCCAGGGACTGTGTGGCATGTCGGGAGGATTGGCATCTGTGCAATCAATTCTTCTTCTATCTATTCTGCTTGCTTTAATCATGCGTCTCTCCATGGAAAACAAACAAGCAGGAATAGGGACAACAGGGATCAGCAGAATTCGTCTCCTGATTCCAGGGATGGGTGCAGAATCATGTTGGGGTGGGACATTCTCTGAACAGTTACCAGACCCAGCAGAGCAGGTGTATGTTAATTTCTATACTAAGTGGTGCCGGGAAATGAAAATGTTTTCAGAACTTACGGCTGTGGCGCCACCCAGATTCATCCTGCCTGATGGGAGCTATCGGATAGAAGCAGAAGAGCAGGGTATGGTGACCTCACTAGTTTGCTTTGTGTCCTTGGGTCTGGGTCTCGGTCTCCTCCTGTATAAAAGGGGAGGGAGAGGTTAGTGTCAAGTTTTCACCGTATCAGAATTACTCGAGGAGCTTCGGAGATGTGCCAGTGCTCGGTCCCAGCCCTCGGGAGAGTCTGTAGGTCTGGGGGGGTGGGGGGCTGGCATCTGTATGCTTTGCAAGCTCTAGGGTCTCTGATGGAGGGGGTGCAGGGCACAGCTCTGGCCTGGCGGTTTCTGAGGCCCTTTCTGGGATGCCGGGGGTCCTCTGCCCGTGCTTCACGCAGCCAGCGGGCACTTCTGGGTGCACCAGTGCTGCTAGAACGCTTTCTGTTTCACCAGTGAAGGCCCGCGCTGGCCTGTTCTGTCGTCTGGGGCGCCTGGCTTCAGATGAGAGCATCGTGTGAGTGAGTCCTGGAGACACCACCACTGAGGGTGAGCAGGCACCCAGAGCGGGTCATGGACCAGCCCAGCCCAGGCCTGCGTGGGAGCGGTAGAAGGGGAAGGGCTGCCCTCACTTCTCCTTCTGGAAACTTCAGCTGGCTCTGGGCTCTGGAATGTCCTCAGGGGTAGAGAGCCAGGTCTGAGGCCTGCTGGCCCTCAGTCGCAGGGTGGGGCCCTGCCTCAGCTTGCAGCCTCCCCCTCTCCTCTGCTCTGCCATCCTGCTTTGGCCCGGGGGCCCAGAAGACCTGCCCCAAAGGTAGCCCATGTGCGGGCGATGAGAAAAAACGAGGTGGCGAATGGGGGAAGCTGGAGGCAGAGGGTGGCAGCTGTCCTGGCCCATGCCCTGCCCAGTGTGCGGGTTCAGAGGGGTGATGCCAGGGAAATGGAGATGCCTAGCCAGGGTGACCAGGTTTAGCTCACTGACATCCTCGAATGGTAAGGTCCAAAGGGACTGGGGATGTGGTGGCCCAAGCCAGGGTCGAGGGTCAGTCTATCTGTGAAGCAGAATGGCCCCCAAGACATCCCCACTGGAACCCGGGACCTGTGACTGTGTTAGGTTTCATGGCAAAGTGCACTTTCCAGCTGTGGTTGACTTTACTAACTTAAGAGGGGGTTATCGTGGGTGGTCTTGGTGGGCCCCTCTAACTGAAGGGGCCCTTAAAAGTATTTCCCCAGCTGGAAGGGGGAGAGATGCGGCAGGCAGATGCAGCAGAAAGTGGGGAATTCAGAGAGACCTGAAGCAGCTGGGGGCTCAGCATGCCCGTGCTGGTGCTGAGATGTCGAGCCCACGTGCTGGGACCAGAGAGGGGCCACTAGGGACTCCTTAGAAGGCACAAGAAGGAACTCGGCAGCCTGGCCAGGCCCCCAGCCAGCACCAGCGCAATCACTTGGGGAACTGAGTTCAGCCAATGCCATGGTGTCAGCCTGCTGAGATTCTTCCCCAGAGGCTCTACTAGGAACGCAGCCTGCTGCTGCCTGAGTTTATTTAGCCTAGTGACACCTGCTCAGCCTTCTAACCTGCAGAGCTGTAGGGTAATAAACACCTGTTGTTTTAAATCACAGAATCAGTAACTTCTTACAGCGACAATAGAAAACCAAAGCAGGCCAGTACCTGCACCATCCCAAGCCTGCAGGACCAACACGAAGCTGTCCAAGGGCGGAAGGCACCTTCTCAGAAGGCAGCGAGCTCCCTCCCTGCCTGGCCAAGGGCCCTCTGCGGGAAGCCTGCCCTTCAGACGCACCCAAAGTCGCCAGCGAGTCCCAGGAAGGCAGCCTTAGGATGCCTCCACTTTCTCTTCCCAGTGCAAGAATCATCAACTCGGACCCCAGCAAGTGTCCTCCAGGGGCACTAGGCCCCGCCCCCACGGACGCTTTACTCCTCAGAAAGCTGGCCACCTGGGGGCTCAGGAATGCCATTCGATTCCTGAAACAGGATCTGGGTCTAGTGCGGGGAAGGTTTGTTTGGCCAGAGGGAAACGCAGTTCTGGGGCGGAGGCCACGGTCCAGGCTCCAATCTGCTTTAAGACCTTGGGCGAAGCATTCGTCATCGCGGGTCATTTCTCCAACCTGTAAAACGAAAGGATGGGACAAAGAAATGGCCTTGAGCTTCCTTCCCCAAGGGAACTCTTTCGAGTCTCTGGGGAAGCAGGCGCCCAAGCAGGGCAGCTCCCTGGCCTGCATCGGGGGTGCGGGGAAGGGGGAGGTTTAGAGACCGTTTCCTGGGCTGGAAGGGGCTCCCAATACTTGCTTCCAAGGGCGGGCCGCGGCGGGGTCGCAGGGGAAGGGAGGGAAGGGGGAAGGGCGGGGCCGGCCCCCCTGCGCCCGCCCCGCGCCTGGCGCGCCCCTGCCCGCCCGCGGCCCGGCCCAGCCCGGCCCAGCCCAGCCCAGCCCAGCCAGCCCGGCGGGCCGGTCACACAGCCGCCGGCCGGCCTCCTGCAGCGCCCCGCGCCCCTGCCCCGCGACGCCGTCCGTGCCCGCCGCCGGCCGCCTCGACCCTGCCCAGGGCGCGGGGCGGAGCGGGCATGGCTCGCCAAGGGTCCGCCGCGCCGGCGCTGGCCTTCGTGTTCCTGGCGATGGCCCTGGCCGGGGTTGGGGTCCCGAGCGCGGCCCTCGAGGACCCCGACTACTACGTGCAAGAAATCTGGAGCCGGGAGCCCCAGCCCGCGCGCCCGGAGCCCGAGCCCTTCTCGCCGCCGCTGCCCGCGGGGGCCAGGGCGGAGGGGCGCGAGCCGCGCCCGCGCGAGCCCCGGCCGCCCCAGAAGGCGACCAAGCCCAAGAAAGCTCCCAAGAGAGACAAGCTGGCTCCGGAGACCCCGCCGCCAGGTAAGTGACTTTCTGCGCTGGGCGGCCCTGCGCCTCTCCCAGCGGGAGCCCGTTGGGTCTGAGGGGACCACTGGCCTCCCTGTGCGTGTGTCTAGGATGAGGGAGCCCCGCAAGCCTCCCGGTCCCTGCCCCGCACCCGGTTCACCCGCCTCGCTCCAGAGATTGCACTGCGCGCCCTGCTGGCCCCTCCGCGCTCCCCAGGACTTAAACTTGACTGGCATCCCCCGCAGGTAGAGACAGCTGTGCAGTTGAGAAGCCGCCTGGGGAGCTGGTCCCGCGTGCCCCAAGTTTGAAATTTACTGAGCCGAGGATCTTTTTGCTCCATACTTCCTTCTGTGTCTACAGGGCGTTTTCGTGAGTGAATTTCTGATTCGGCCATGTGAACAGGCTGGGCTGGTGCTTTTTGGCACAATGGCCTTCAGGGGAACGCTCCTTAGTGGGCCTTTGCCCAGCCAGCGTCCGCTCTCTGTCCCCTCCTCACCTCCCACTTTCTGTGGGTTCCTTGACTCTTCTGCCCCATTGGGGCGGGATGGCAGGGCGTCTGCTGGGGAGCCTTGGGCTGCAGCTGGATCCTGGTGCCCCCTGCGGAAAGGCCAGCTGCATCTGACAGCCCGGGGTGCTGTGTGTCCCTCCACCTCTCACGGCCTTCTAGAATCCACCTCCAGCTTCCACCAGCCCTGTCTCGGGGAAATGCCTTCCACTTGGTTTCTGACACTCCTTGTGAAGGGGGGCTTTGTCTTACTTGTTCCAAATGTTCTTTGCTCATGTCGCAAAGGCTGCAGTCCTAGTATTTCAAGATTGAGGAGTGAGCGGGACTGTGGCCAAGTGCTCTGGCCTCGTAGTGGCCTTCCTGAAGGGGACTCATGCCGGTGGCACCTTACACAGCTCCTGGCAGGGAAAGAATCGCCGTTGTCTGGTTAGGCCGTCGGTGAAGGTCTGCAGCGAGGCCGTGGGAAGGGAGTGGAGACGGGTCCGCCGAACTCTTGAATGTGTGGACCCCTGTCCACACGCCCTGTCTGCAGCCCCTATGCATGAACTTGGGGGCCCCTGTGTGCAAACTCGGGGGCGTCCTGCCAGCTTTCAGTTTGAGGCAGCCCTGGGAATCAGCGGGCTGTTCTGTGAGTCATGTAACCCTGAACACAGCCATCCAGAATTTCCAATATTTTCTGCAGAATTATAAAAATTCAGACTTGGAAAAACCAAGTGGGAAGAGGCGCTGATGTTCGTGGACAATCTAGTGTGACTCCATTAAGAGCCATAGGCACAACTGTCACATTTAATTCTTTCAATGGCTCTGGGGGTGGGGGAGGGTATTCTTGTTATTTTATACATAGGAACCTGACAGTTTCATAACTCGCTGTGTGTCACTTGCTGGCTTGAGAGATTGGAAGGCCCTTCTCCCGTGCCTTGCAACTCAAGGCCTTTTCTGTTTGTTTGTTTGGTAGTTTGAGCCAAATTTGCATGTGTTTGTTTTGTAGTGTCTGCTCTGTGTTTAGCACAGCACCGAGCAAGGGTGGGTGGGTGGGCGGGAGACACGCATGTTAGGTTCTGGCATTTATGGCGGGGGAGGTGCAAGGGGGAGTGTGGAAAAGCCCGGGATGGAGTCTGAAGACCACACTTAACCCCCAGGCCTGGGGCTCAGCACTCAGCCCGCTGGACCTCTCGGTCTCTTTATCTGCAAATAGAAGCCAGGCGCCTGCTACCTCGCTTTGCCAGTTGTCCTAGAAGCTTCGCAACAGAAACTTCCAGTGCATTAACGCATGGCTGTGCGTGTCCTCTGTGAAGTGTGCAGTCATCCTGCGGGTGGTCACAGCCTGCTCTAGGCCAGGTGTGGGTGAGGTCCTAGGGGTAGAGGAGGAAGACATGAAACAGTGGTTGGGGGACTTGGACAGTAACGCAGGTGCACTGAGGGCTGGAGCACTGATCCCCAAACTGAAAACAGGTCCTTGGACATTCCAGATGTGGCTCAGAGGCTCGGCTCAAGGCCTCCTGGGGGAGCTGCCCCCAGGCCTGCCTCGTTTCTGATAGATCGTTTGGGGCTTTTTAGAGCACCCCGAACTATGACTAGCAAAGTGGAACATTTCTCACATACTTTCAACTCCTATCCTTTTTTGGGGGGTGGGGGAGAAGGCATTTGGCCAGTAGAGTCCTCCACCTTGGACCCCAAGTGGGGGAAGCCGTTTAAGCATGACCAGATTGGGAGAGTGCATGAGAGTTTGGTGCAGGTAACCTGTTCAGAGACATTATTTTTTCCCACTTTAAGTGGCGGCTTGACGTATGTCCTGCTCCTGATTGAATAGAAGCATTCATCTCTGCACTGGACCGTTTCATGAGCAGCTGTCATAATATGTTAGGAAGGCATTTATTTATAGAGAAAGAAGAAGCATTGGGCTTCTGTCGGGTGTTTAATGTGAACTTCAAGACTCCGCTTTGCGGGGTGGACGGTGCATGGCATGTACCAGGCACTGTCTAGACACTGAGGTGGGAGTGAGGGGTGAGATTCAGGGATGAATTAAGAAAAGAAAAGCACATAACTCCTTTAAAAATCTCTCATGTCCTTTGTCTTTGCAGATGATAAAGTATTTTCCATACAGTCCCTGTCTTGGGGCAAATGCTCTGTGTCAGGCTCCAACAGGGAGCCGTGTTTTTATCTTGTGGGAAGGTTGACTTAAGGAGCCAGGGGCGCTGGGATTTGATTGCCGTGTGAGTTTCGGCTTCGGCCCTTGGCTGCTCTCTCCCACCACCACGGAAATGTGCAGTGGTCCTCGTGCGCTTGGACGGTCGAATCCTGTGGTTATTGAGAGCATTGCAAAAACAGTACATGACGTCCTGTGTGCCTTTCCTCCAGCTTCTCCCATGATAACGTCTTCGAGAAGTACAGTGCAGGATTCCTCTTCCTTGGCTGTATTGACATTCGGGGCCCTGTGTGTGTGTGTGTGTGTGTGTGTGTGTGTGTGTCCTGTGGCTTGTAAAATGTTTAGCAGCATGCCTAGCCTTGACCTACTAGGTGCCAGTAGCACCCACCCCTTAGTTGTGACAATGTCTCTAGACATTGCCAAGTGTCCCCAGTGAGTTGAGAATCACTGCTATACACAATACCAAGACCAGGAAACTGACGTGGATCCAGTTCCATCGACTGGATTACGCACCTTATACTTCACCAGGTTTGACATGCACGTGTGTGTGTGTGTGCACGTGCACAGTTCTCTGCAACTTTGTCACGTGTACAGGTGCATGGAACCACCCCCACCGTCAGGATCCAGGAGTGTGGAATCCTTTCCCGAGGGTGAGTGTGCTCAGTGCCACCCAGCTTCTGAAGTCCTCACTGCGAACATCAGTCAGTTCATCCCAGAATTTTAGAGCTTGGCGGAACCGAAGAGGTCATTGCGTCCAGGGAAGCTGTTCTCTGCCGGGTGCCGGTGGTGGCTGCTGGTCTCTGCTCGCACCTGTTGGGCTCTGTCCCCCTGCCGTGACTGCCTGTTCACTGGATGGACAGTGCCGATGGCTAGAACGTTGTTCCTTAGAGGAACAGTGACTGCCTGCTTCTAATTCCAGTGAGTCAGCTGATTCTAGCTGAATCCAGTCGTTTCTAGATGCCCGCAGTTGGACTGCTTTGGGATCCGGAGAGCGAGTCTCTAGTCCCCAGTTTTCATCACCCCAGGGTGAAGGGTAGATAAGGGACCACATTTTGGGCATGCCAATGGGTTTCAGATGTACTTACACTGCATTTCATCTCCAAGGTGATGACCTTGGTTTGTGGTCGTACTCATTTTAGAGAATGAAATGGAAGAAAATTAAACCACAGTTCTATCCCTCCCTTACCTTTTCCCTCCCACGTGATAGTAAGAAACAAACTTAAGTCAATAAACGAGACCTTAAATAGGCAATTGGAAGATTTTTCCGTTTCCCCTCCATTGCGCCTAGAAGTAGGCTAAGTTACGTAGCTTTTGCTTTTTGGATTCCTACTTGTTTGTGTGCTGCTTTCTTCAGGGAACAGCGAGAATGCAGTACTGTTCGAATGTACGCATGCCCGCGACACTTTCATAGTTCACCGCCGTCTGTGCCCAGAATCTGCAAGTTTGCATTTTGTACTGTGTTGTGCTCCAGCCATGGGGGCAGAGGTGGGGGGGGGGCAGTAACCGAAGAGTTGTTATTTGAGCATATTGGGTTGTACACAAAACCCTTTCTGTGTGCGCTGTGAGCCAGTAGCTGGAAACAGTTCACTCGTAAGCCTTGCTCGTGTCTCTCAGGGCGTCTCGCTGTGTTCAGCCTTCGGATGCAAATGTCTTCTCTTGGTGGGTGCTGGAGGCTGAGGGTTAGGAGCAAGTGTTTGTAAATGTTTCAGTATGAATTTTAAAAGCAATCACAGTGCTTTCATAACCCTTAAACAAGTAATAAGAAATCTTTATGACATGACATTGTAGACTCACTCGAAGAGTTAAATACTAAGTGTTTCATCCAGATAAACTACCTATTCCAAGGGGATGGAATTTTTTTTTTTTTTTTTTTTTTTTT